>JAMBLF010001077.1:0-144040 GCA_030578115.1 Leucoptera coffeella
AAACTAAAGTATGCCAAAACAATGCATTTTATTCATTTTCGACCCAATGTTTCATAGAGACATTTACAGCTTAAGACCTACACAATCGATATTTAAAAAGAAAAAGTGAAAAAGGCAAGTTTATTTTTTCGAAGCAACCGGGTTTGATTCCCGTACTGGATACAGTTGTTTTTTCAACGAAAATATGAATGCAGTTTTTATTTTTATCAAAATCGGTGACATGGTTCCTAAGAACAAATCTTCGTATCTCTTATAGTTTCAGACTTTCCCATACTGACCGTTTTGAATGCGCCACCCTGTATATAATACTAATTCTTGATAATTCCCACGGGAACCGAACTCGAAACCTCTAGAGATCGCGCCACATAAATTGGCAGTAGCCAAACTTGGAACTAAATTTGACGTTTCCGCCATTGCATGTTATTTTGTATGAAAGGTAAATTTAGTATTACCAGCGTTGTGTTTTTTGCTCACTCTTTGTAATTTTTATGTTTGTTAAGGGTGATTATAATAAATTGATTTCCGGAGTTTCTTGTTAGTTCTTCTCCAAGCTAGGGTCTCCGCTGATCTAACCTCGGTAAAAAATATGTAAAGACAATGCTCAGTGCCATGTTTGAAATAATAATTTTAAGAGATTTGCGATTTATACTCATGATATAAGATATAAGGGTGTGTATAAGATTGATTGCAGCTGTGGGAAATCCTACGTCGGACAGACTAAACGGTCTATTGCGGACAGAGTGAAGGAACACATAATATATTATGTAATATATAATAAGAAGGATAAGTCCCGTTAATTATTAATCATGTTTGAAATAGTTTAATAAACATATTTTGATTTTGATATATTAATTTGTTTTATTTGAGTTTATAGCTCTGCAACCAAAGACCGTTATAAATGAAACCTATAATGTATCGAGCCGTATGGCACAGTGAGTGCTAGTTTTGGCGTGTTTACTGGCATCACTGAATTACGCGACTGTGGCGACGCCTCCAACTGCCAATTTATGTGGCGCGATCTCTGTGTATTTATTTGTATTTTTTTTCTTTACAGGTTACCTAACAAGTTTATCCAGAGATATCCTTGTAGAGTTAGTGGTAAGTGTACATAAAATCTACAAACATACTGTTACAAAAATAGATAATCTCTACCATAAGGTATCTGTGTATTTCTCTCTCTGAGTACTCCCAAAAGGGACATTATACGAGTAAAAAGTGGTAATTTAAAATCACTCTCTATTTGTACGGTATTTTTTAACTATGTGAAAAATCGTTGTATCGCGATATAATTAACTAGCGACCCGCTCCGGCTTCGCACTTCTGGCTATTTAATGGATGTTATTATACATATAAACCTTCCTCTTGAATCACTCTATCTATTAAAAAAACCTCATCAAAAGTCGTTGCGTAGTTTCAAAGATTTAAGCATACAAAGGGACATAGGGACAGAGAAAGCGACTTTGTTTTATACTATGTAGTGAAGATATAGATCCTAAGCTTCTCGCGACCACGACATATGCAACTGGGAATAAAAAGTCGGGTGATTAAATGGTATCTTAATTTTAATGGATGTTATTGTTTTATATTTGTTTAATTTTATTTCGAAATTAGTGTCCACACAAACAGACTATTTATTTTATTACGACATGTATTTATATTATAAACAACAATTTCACTATAATTATAATCCCATTTATTCCCCGTTCAGCCCGACCTCAATCCCCAATCCCCGCCGCAATCCCCGCCCAGTCCCCTAGCAACCTATCCCTAGAACTAATGGCGAGCCAAGTAGAAGACATCAGTTTCACTACCATAGAAGATGTAGACCGGAGAACCATGAGTGACGCCCTGGAGATCATAAGTCAGGATGGTGACTATATGGAGAGGATAGGCCTGGATGCCAGGATGCAGTGCCTGGTCTGCAGCTGGGCTGGACCGCAGATTGTGTTGGAGAATCATTGCAGGAGTGTAAGTATAATGTACACATTAATGTTAAATTTAATGTACACATTGTCTGCAGAGTTTCTTGGCATTTCTTCTCTGCAGAGTTTGTCTTTACGAAGTGCCATTAGTTTTAGTTTCATTAATCTAAATTGATTTATTTTAACAATAAGTTTTATGTTAATGACATATTTTTATGAAAAATGTTTTTTTTTTGACGTTCAATAAATGATATTAATATCCTTATGTTGAATAAAAAGAATTTAATTTCATTTCACACACAGAAGTACTTTTATCCCTTTTGTGGTGGACAGAATCTTGGAAATGTTTTTCTAGTAATAGTCAGTGTTTATTATTTATACACGGCGGCTTGTATTGTCACATAAGATTTTTCGTCGGTCGGTTTCGAGACCAAAAACAAAGTAAAACTTTGTTGATAGTGGCGTCTTACCGATCGCGCCACGGAGGTCGTCTCTTAAACGCAAATTAATTGTTAAGAGACTTATTGAATGTAAGCTTATTTTGACTAAATAGCCCAGTGGAGAAATTATCAAGCTAGTGTAAGGGTTGAGCACACCCAGCCTAAGATACATGGTTCTGCCCTTTTTCAGGGACCACATATATTTTACTTTATAAAAAACTTTATCAGTCGTGTATAGATTGTCAACAAAGTCAGCAGCTTAGTGTAAGTTTAAAATACAAATATTTATGTTCAGCATAAGTCAATTGTGATGCCGAACTGGCTAAATATGTTCGCTTTGATATAACATTTGGATCCTCAACTGGAACGAACCGATTAACAAGGGAGAGAAGAATTGGAGCTTCAACTTCGTTTGTAGCGGCTGGCGGCGTTGGCATAACCATGGCGACGGAATAACAAAAAGTGCAAACGCCATGGCATTAGTGTTTGTACTTTCGCCGACATAACCTTAGTGATGAATGGCATATTAAAGAAATAAAAAATTTGTATATGTATATTGTTCCAGTACCACTCCGACCGCATACTGACGGTGCCTGCCGAAGGCCTGTCCATACCCATTAACGTTGGGGAACTGATGAGCCACAGCTACCTGTCCTACCTCCTCAGTGTTGATGACTTGACGATGCTGGTATTGACCCTGGCTTACAAGAGCTGGGACTGCTGCTGCGTTAATGTGGTCGTGAGTATAAAAATAAGCTTTTACGAAATGCGTCTAATACTACGGTGAGAGAAAACATCAAGGAAACCTGCCTGTTCCCCGAACAGGTAATAGTTAGTGCTTGTAAATGGCTACATGGCCTACCACCTGTCACATTGAGTACTGAATATCTGGTCAACCCGTGGGTTCGAGGTGGTGTATAGAATTACTGCCTTCGCAATTGCGGATATGGACACCTGAACTTCTGACTACTCTGCAAGGGTAATTGTCGTGAACGCGTTTGTCTTTTTTGTCTATTACGAACATTAACCCACGTGGTTAACCTGACCAGATAATACTCAATGTGATAGGTGGTAAGCCGTGCCGTTGTTCACAAGCATTAACAAACACTTTCGGGAAACAGGTAAGTCTCACGATGTTTTACATGTTTTTAGATTTTTTTCTATTAAATAGTTGTACATTACAAATCAGAAAACTTTAAGCTCTCAACTAATAAGCTACGCATTTTTATTCACATAAATAAAATTTACTACCTACGCAATTGCAGAGATGGACACGAGAATCTCTACCTCGCAAGGGTCTATTAAGTATATGTATATAAAAAAACTTTTTTTTTCACAGAAAATATCAGACACAGAACCGCAAAAATTCTGCGAAGTGGTCACCTTTAACAAAATATCCGGCCGCCCCTTTTCCTGGTCAGGGCCCGTGAACCCTATCACCCCCGATTGGTATTACAAGGACGAGAGTTGTACGGTCATAGAACTGTCCAAACTAGACCTGTTGCCTAACAGTGCGAATTTAAGCCTTATTAACGGGGTTTTAGTCACAAAATCGCATGGCTGTGTCATTTATGGTCAACCCCAGTTAGACTGTATCTATTTTGATGTTCATATTACTGTTTTGTAAGATTTTTTTAATAAGAACAATGACTTTTTTATTTTTACTTGTGTAGGATGCCTATAGACTACCATTTTTTCATAGAAATAATATTTTTTGAGATTTTCATTCTTAGTGTAAGAAAACAGGACTTATCGCGTTAATTTTCATTGTAATACTAGTATAATTTTGATACTTGAGTTGAGATTATAGGTGTTATGTATTTAAGACTTTCTATTTTGTAGAAAAAGGATACACTAGTTTTTTTTTTGAAATTCAAAGACGTTTTTATGTTTTTTCTGCATAGAGATTTTTCTGTTGCCTTTATCATCATGATACATTGGTGTTTATGACTATTGAGATTAGATTGTATATCTTTATTGTTAATGGTACTTTAAAAGTATACTTTGTATGTTTTTTTCTAATTATGTTTTTTTTCGTGTTACCTTTATGACAAATTTTATTATAATTTATAGTATATACCTATAAAATTAATAATTACTAGTTTTGTTATTACATTAGTATAGCTATGGTAAGACATCCATATTTATATATTGACTAAAATTCACATAATGTGTCCGCCTAGTAAAATTTACTAGCCTGAACATTGAAGACTGCTAAGCAACATACTTTATATCGTATATTGTTTAAAAATATTACTTTTTATTATTAGTTAGTTTATTAGTTAGTGTTTCTATGTAAAAACCACCTTAGCTTACTTACCTTTATAGGTAATCATGAATATAATAATATGTAGTATGTACGCCTTGTACAGTTACTAAATAAGTTAGTTTTAAGTGCTTTGCACATACGTCATTTTTGCTCGACATTTTGTCCTCATAATCACGAAAAATAGAGTTTCGTTATTAATTGATAAAAGTAATATATAACTTTATAATGATCTCATTGCCTAAAGCCTTAAGAAAAATATAAAAAAGTAACTCGTCAAATTAGTTGACTAGTAAAATAAGAGATGGCGTTATTTCACAAAAATGTTGTCTTTTCCCATTATATCCTCAAATTATGGTATTGCTCACTAGTTTTAAGATTTAACTTACGTGTTATTTTGTATTATAGTTAGAACAGTTCTTTACTTAAAAATTGTGACATTACTTCTATATCGCACATACTTTTTTTCTCTATTTATATCGGTAATTTTGAATTACCATTGTATAAATAAAAATAGCTTTGGTGTTTATCCCATATTTCGTAGTTCGTAGTTCCATTAAGCTAAAAATTTATGTAACAGATTGATCTGAATATTTGTGATCTCTACCACTCCAAAGTACCATCTAGTTTGATACAACTTTTAGTTATCATAATAAAATTTGTATTTGTTTAATAGTGTGTTTTACTGAGTCTGAATACCTAGCTGACAATTAAATTATTTTTATATACCTATATTTATAGTGATTTTTTGTAGATTTTTGTTGTATTGAGCATTTACTTGAAGTTATTAGTTTAAGAATATGTGCTAGCTCTAGGTATGTGCATAAACTTAAGTATGACTTTTAACAAAAAAGTGGTGAAATTGGCTGCTATATTTGGCAGATAAATAGATTTTTAACAGACAGTCCTCCAAAATTAATAAAACTCCACCATCCTACTATATAATATGCTTTCATCATCTCTGTATAAATAAGGTAGGAAAATAAGAATGCCTTGTCTATTCTATACATAAAAGCAAACCTCATTTTAAAAACCTCTTTCGTACACCATATGTCAAATTCTCATCCCGCCTTTTCAAATGTCAACGGCATAAACAGTTTTTTAAAATAATTAAACCAACATGAAATTGTTTATTTATTTTACCATAAATGTTAGTTTATTTGATTTTTTAACGTTTGCGTGAGTGTATGTATGTATATACAGAGTGAGGGTTATTGATTTTGTGTGAATGTGAATAATTAATATTTGTGTTGAATATTAAAAATGTGTGATTCAGCGCCGTTTCGTCGCCCTTTGCCCCCAAAAGACGGCATCGGACCAAAAGGGCAGCCTGAGGCTTATTATGTAAGTGTTTTATCATACATTACGCTATATTGAAAAAAGGTGACGTTAGGAGTACCTATAACCGCCGAGAGAGTATGAGAGGATGTATGAATATCAATGAAGCGAAAGTTGTCTGTTAGGATCGGGACAAATGGGGATCCGTGATCTCTGCCTACCCCTCTACAGGGAATCAGGCGTGATGTGTATGTATGTATATACATTACGTTCGTAACACACAAGCCAATGTACTTTTAAGGTATGAATGGAATAAAAAATCCGATGACTATTGGTTTCATTTAGTTTGCCGGCACAAAGTAGTGAGAATATTGTGCATTCAGAAACTTGTAATTGGTCCTACAGAAACAGAAAGTCATTGAACGGTTCCTTCGATTTCTCAATCCTTGGTTCGATCTTCTTAGCTACACAGACACAAGATATGTAGATACGAGTACATACATACACACTCACTTCCATTAATTTCTTCCGGGATGGACAGAACACGGTTTCGAGGTGGCTAATGATTAAATAATTGTAAATACGGACTGAACATCGCCCTTTACAAGGGTACGTTAGAATTACCTATAACTGCCGAGTGTCTATGAGGTGGTGTATGAGTGTCAAGAAAAGAAATTTGATTAGTCAGGTTCGAGACAAGTGACAAGTGTGAAGTGACACATTTCCCTGTAGAGGGATAGGTAGAGATTACGGATCCCACCAATCCCTTCACAGTGAAATGGGGGTGACGTGTGTGTATGTATGTTGTTATGACCGTATATAAATAAATAAACAATTTAATGGTCCTACCAGACGTCCAGGGTCCTAAAGTCGACTGGTCGCTACGCCCGCTTCGTAAAACGCCTCCGCTTCGAAGAAGAGGACGCCGCAAAATGGAACGAGCTTAAGGATGAGATCGACCAGATTACGGCCAGCAACGAGTTCTTCAACAAATGTGATAAGAGGTGATAAAGGGGCCTTTAATAATAATAAAGCGTTTATTTACAATACAAAAGAGACCTAGGTAGTCTCGATCCCGTAGATTATTCCCTCTCCAATGAATATTATTATCTCGATATAAATACAGTTAATGCATTAAATTGAGTATTCAATTTGAGTGCTAACCTTTCTTACTAACATCTAAGAGATTAAGGACTGATAAAAAAATATTCTGCAATTGATTGGCAACGTGACACCAATATTTCGATTTATCGGAAGTGATGCTAAAAATGTATCTGAGTTTATGTCCGGCTCCTATCTTTGATTAAAGGAATTGCGAGTTTTGATTTAAAACGTAGACTTATTATAGAAACAGACCAATTAAAATAGAGCTTTTGATTACGACAAAACGTGCAGAGTTCACACGTTTTTATTTGTTACAGTTCCATAATAAATGGAGTGAAGAAACGGGTGGAGTTCTGCATGGCTTCCTATGACGCTGATCTCCAGAAGAAAAGGGACAGGTTAGTGGTACATGCTGTTAGCCGGAGACGTCAAAAGAATGTAGCCAGTTGTCTTCTTCTTGCCATGAAACAAAGGGCGACTAATCAACTTGGTTGAGAAGTAGAAGCGTGAATATAATGTATGGTTGATGAACAACGTCACCACATTGGCAAAGAGGTTCTCGTTCGATCACCGAAGTTAAACAATGATGGCCTATATCTGCATGTCTGATCGTCTAGGTTGACTATGTGCTGTTTATGAGGAATATCACGAGGAAATATACATAATTTTTAAATAGCTAATAATCACTATTTGTATACAGCAGCATGGTTTACCACAATTCACTTTGGAAACTGATTATAACCAGGTAAACAGAATAACAAGACACTAAATTACTACCTATTATTTATACTCGTAAAAGGGTTCTTTAACATCATCTGTATTCAGGAACTTTCTTCCTTTTTCTTCTTGCAAGACTCCGTAATCTTCTCCAAAACGAGGAGAAGCGTGACATCCAGAAGTTTGTGGACCAGGCGCAGCGTGGAGAGCAGGTCAGGTGGCAAGAGAAGCTGGACCGCCTCGACTACCTTCGCAAGAAGAGGGAACAGGAGTACAAGGCTAAGCTCAAGGCTGTACCGCCGTGAGTTGAAGAAAACTTAGTAAAACATACTCGTACATAGATATCAGGATCGGTTTTTCACAGAGGAGTAGGCTAATTTCATGGAGTTCCAGTTTTCCTAGACCAGTCTCGCTTGATTGACATCCATAAACCTTCTCATACACTCTGAGTGATTATAGAGACTTCTAATGTATTTTTTTTTAAATATGTGGAGTATTTGATATATTATATTCTTCTTCTTCTCAATCGTTACGCTCTTATCAGAGCGGTCGTGGTCTTCATGCCGTGGCATCTTGATATTATATATTTACCTATTAAATTCTTGTATATAAGTAGTTATGTACTCTTGGTACAATACTAAGCTAAAAACGCCATGCGTGTATGAGTTATTATTTATCAACTAAGACAAAAGTTGTCAGTCATTTCTACTTGCCAGGAAGAATAGCAATTATTTTTAAGCCCAGGCTCTTAAAACGTATTGTTTATTCTCGTTAGTCTAGAGACCTTGAGATACTAATTATTTTTATTAAAGTAAAACTTTTTATTACATCTTCTCAAACTTCTTCGTCTGTGTGTTGCACGTAGCGTGACGGTCTGACGTTATGTATATACTGTAATAGTACCAATACTTCTTTTTAGTGGTGCTGCCAGCATAACATACTAAACATTAACACTACAGCATTAGTAATTAATTTAATGTGTACAATATCCCTTTGAACATTACGGCCCTCTGTAGATCGAGAATACTGAAGCGTCACGGATTGGTCATAACTTCATAGTTCTTTGAGATATGACAAGATTTGACCAACAGAAACACTTTTGCCAACTAAAAAGCTGTTACCTATGAAAGGAATCCGGATGCCTCACAAACTCCATTCTTAATTCCTTTTATAGGTAACTGGACGTCTAAGAGGATATGATAAAAGTTTTACTTTTATTTTTTACGATGTATGTTCCAGTCTGGGCATGTACGACATAGTTCCATGCGTGTTCGCGGACCGCGCTCAGCAGGCGCACTGCATCCAGCGCTACCAGATCAAGGAGAATGAAAACAAGAGACAGAGGGAGAAGGAGACGGAGATGATGTGGGCAGAGGTGGCGCTCAGGGAGTCTGAAGCGCTGGTGAGTGGTACATGTGACTACCCTTTAAGGATTGACGCTTGATTAATAACTAACGGGATTTTTGCGTAAGTTTTTATATAATAAAGTTATATTTGACGACCTCCGTGGCGCGATCGGTTAGACGCCTGAACGCTAATCGTGAGGTCCCGGGTTCGATTCCCGGTGGAGGCAGAGTTAAGAACTACGCTTTTCGTCTGCTTTCCAGTCTGGTTGTTGATTATATATGCTATATATGTATTTATCTATATATAATATGTATATATTTCTTAAATATACGTTGTCTAGTACCCTTAACACAAGTCTTATATGAACTTACTAAGGGGCTAGTTCAATTGGTGTAACAGTGTTTCAAATATTATTATTATATATTATTATTAAGAATATCTACCCTGGATTAATAACTAACGGGATTTTTGCGTAATCACTACATAGTATAAAACAAAGTCGTTTTCTTTGTCCCTATGTCCCTTTGTATGCTTAAATATTTGAAACTACGCAACGGATTTCGATGCGGTTTTTTTTAATAGATAGAGTGATTCAAGAGGAAGGTTTATATGTATAATAACATCCATTTAATAGCCAGAAGTGCGAAGCCGGAGCGGGTCGCTAGTTTGTTATATAATAAAGTTACCTTTATTATTAACCCGACGTTTCGGCTACGTTGCAGCAGCTTCGGTCACGGGCAGACTGATGATTCATATTTCTTCGCCTCCACCTTTATTATATAAATATTTACGCGATAAGTCCCGTTAGTTATTAATATTAAGTAAAAATCGCGAATCTTTTAAATCAATATTTACCCTTGCGGTATGTCAGAGGTTTGCCAAGATCTTTTTTACTGGCTGAGTAGCTATGAGGTAGAAGTGTTCATCTTTGCATTTGTAGAGTAAGTGGTTGTATGGTTATCTTGAATTTACTACGTGTTGACCAGATAGTCAGTACTCAATGTGACGGGCCCTAAACCCTGTACTATTTACAAGCACTTTATCGTATATACGATCAGTCATACGAATCAAGTTACATTTTTAATACTATAGTGTATTCGCGTTAAGAAAAACGTTGTCGCGTAGTGACGTCGTGATAATCAGAGGTTAAACTGGCCAATGAGACGTGGGTAAATGAGAAAACAAGTCACATTGACCAATCGCAGACATTCGTTGTCACGCCTCATTGGTCAAATCGTTTGGGTAATGATGACGTCACTATTTTCTTAACGCGAATACACTATATAGTCATGTCTGAATGTTTGTAAATAGACTTTTAACCAAATTCTTCCTCCTTTCCTTAGAAAGCAAGATTAGAACTTGACGCGATAGAAAGGCTGCGTCGAGACCTCTCGTGCAAGCAGCACGCGGAACAGCAAATGGCAGAGAACAGAGCAAGACTGAAGGCGGAGTTGGATCTGCAGAAAAGGGAGTGCGAGTACTACCTGAAGATGCACGAAGAAGAAGCCAGGGCTGAGGTGGAAGGTAAGTTAGATAGGATTAAGGAACTATTATATATTATTATAATAGTTTATTCGCATTAAGTAAATAGTGACGTCATCATGTTCCCGCAATTTGACCAATGAGACGTGACAACGGTTGTCCGCCATTGGTCGAAGAGACTTGTTTTCTCATTATCTAAAGTCTTATTGGTCAGTTTACTTTTGTAAATCATGACGTCACTATTTACTTAACGCGAATACACTATAGCGGGACTTATCGCGTATGTTTATATATAATAAAGTTACCTTTATTAACCCGACGTTTCGGCTACGTTGCAGCAGCCATGGTCACGGGCAGACACTATAGTCTATTTGCGTTAAGTAAATAGTGACGTCATGTTATACAGAGGTTAAACTGGCCAATGAGACGTGAGTAAATGAGAAAAGAAATTACATTGACCAATCGCAGACAACCGTTGTCACGTCTCATTGGTCAAGACGTGGTGACATGATGACGTCACTATTTTCTTAATGCGAATATACTATAGCGGGACTTATCTCGTATGTTTTTATATAATAAAGTTACCTTTATTAACCCGACGTTTCGGCCACGTTGCAGCAGCCGTGGTCACGGGCAGACACTAGTTATTAATCATGAGTATAAATCGCGAATCTCTTAAAACTAAGACATATCAATCAGAAAGACGCCATATTGGAAAAGGGTGACGTGGGAAGTACCAATAACCGCCGAGTTCGTATGAAGCTGTGTATGAGTGTTAATAAAGCGGTGGTTGGTGGAGATCGGTACAGATAGGGCTACCTTTTCAGTGCATCAAACTTTTTCATTCTTGATGTTTATTGTGTTATTTAGTGCCTTAGTGTTTTCTTATCTTATAAGTGTTTTCTTTCTTTCCGTCTTAATACGTGATCTCTGCCTACCCCTCTAGCGAAAAATGTATGTTTGTTTTTATGAAGGAACTATGTATCTTTGTTATGGGGCATGTGTTAGGCTGATACGTATATGTAATACAACACAAAAATATGATAGCATTGTATAGAATACAGGATCAACCATTACTTTCTCAGTTATCCTATTATATTCTGGGTAGATAAAGCAGGTAGATAACATTCTTTTAATAGGCTAGTTTCCAATATGTAAAATATGTAATGTTTTTATGCCATCCGCATTCTTAGATTGATTAGGAATCGTTTGGACATGTTCAAAACTCTGAAATATTAAGATTTAATTGTAAAAAGTAATTTTAAAGATTATAAATTATTGCACGGATATCACGTGACCAAAAACGGAAATAAAATACGGGCTTTTTTACTATGACGTATTTTATCACGATAATTTTGACCAATCAGCAACTAGGTAAACTTGTAAAAGTAGAAATAAATAAAGGGAGGTTATTTTACGAGATTTTAAGAGATATAAGGATAGCATAATTATGTAATTTTCGATGGATAAGGATGGTTGGTTGGTAAAAGTTTTGCGATTTAGGTAACCTCAAAGTTGAGCCTCGAAAGTTTGTATTAAAATAGACAATTAAATAATACACTCACGTCAAAGTGGTCCTCACAAAAGAAAATTATAGATTTGTCAGATATAGTTTCCAGTTCTAGATTTCTTCCCGCTAGTTGCAACCACTTCTTTCTTATCGCTAAGTTATTGTTTGGTACCGTGATAAATAGTTTTTCCGGTGTCTTAATCGATGTACTTTTGCACTGGGGCACACAACAATACTTATAACTCATCTTTTCTAAATAATTATAGATATGCACTAAATTGTTTATATCACCTACCTAACCTAAAAATGTTGTTTGTTTATTTACTATAGAAAATACGTCATACTATCATGTGACAACTGTCATCGTCGCCATTTTGATAAAAATAGTGTTTTGGCGGGGCTTTGCAGAATATGAATTTAAATAGTTTTACGTAATTAAATCACACTTATAATGAAAAATATAATCGACAACGCATTACTATAAGAAATCGAAACAATACGGTATAGTTTTCTAAAACTAGGAAAGTAGCCTATTCCCAGCTAGCTCGGGATGCGGATAAACTGTTTTATCATCATGTATAAGCCTTAAGTGCAATGAGATGTATGCGTATTACCTTGTAGCCGAAGTATCCCGTAAGGCAGCTGAGCGCGAGGCCACCCTGGAATGGATGAAGCAGGTGAAGGAACAGCAGCTGGAGCAGGGGCTCAGGGACCAGCAGGAGAAAGAGATCCAGGACTCCTGGGCCAGGCTCATGGGCAACGAGATGGACGCTGATGATGCCGCTGTCAGGATGAGGGTTATCGCCAAGGTGGGTTCTAGGATTGTGTGCATATAACGGACTTTATATAACACTAGCGACCCGCTCCGGCTTCGTATAAAATATATAGCCTACTCTACTATTTAATGGATGTTAGTATACATATAAACCTTCCTCTTGAATCACTTTATTTATTAAAAAACCGCATCAAAATCCGTTGCGTAGTTTCAAAGATTTAAGCATACAAAGGGACATAGGGACAGAGAAAGCGACTTTGTTTTATACTATGTGGTGATGATTTGCTTAAGGGGAGGTGAAAAAGTTTCAGATGAGGTATTTTAGATACCTGATAGACAGGGGCTCGCGTGTCCATCTCCGTAATGGTTACTCTATGATCAGCGTGAAAACACGTGTTACCAGATAGTCAGTACAAGCATTGAGTGACTGACGGAACAGATAGGTTTGCTCACGAAACTTTCCGTGACCGTAGCATTCGTTGTATTTTGCTAATGTATTTTCAATGTCTATGTACTTCATTTCCCTGTACCTACTAATAGAAAGTCAATCCCACTACGAATATACAAAAGAAACTGGTGTAGACCATTATCCTTTTGACGACGCACACATACTATTACTATTTAAATAACACAAAACTACTTACAACCATACTTTATAGGCAGAGACTATCGATCGCCACCTGAACCGATACCGACAAATCTCCCTTGCTTCACTCTTTCTCATACATGCTCTTCTGTTCTTCACGCTACATACACCCGCCTTGAGAAGAATGTAACACAAAATTAATATATACATACACATCACGCCTGATTCCCTGTAGAGGGGTAGGCAGAGATCACGGATCCCCATTTGTCCCGATCCTGACAGACCACTTTCGCTTCCTTGTCATTCATACATCTCATACACTCTCGGCGGTTATAGGTACTTCTAACGTCACCTTTTTTGAATATAGCGTCTATCTGAAAAAATAATATATATTTGACGACCTCCGTGGCGCGATCAATTAGCCGGAACGCTAATCGTGAGGTCCCGGGTTCGATTCCCGGTGGAGGCACAGTTAAGAATTGCGCTTTTCTACTGCTTTCCAGTCTGGTTGTTAATTATACATGCTATATATGTATTTATCTATATATAATATGTATATATTTCTTAAATATACGTTGACTAGTACCCTTAACACAAGTCTTAAATGAACTTACCAAGGGGCTAGTTCAATTGGTGTAATAATGTCCAAATATTATTATTATATTATTATTTGTCCCACAGAAAGAGCAAGACTACTGCAACGCGATGCAGGTGCGAATGCGTGAGGAGATGCAACGCTGCCTCAATGAAGACCATCTGGTGGACGACATGGCGAGGGCCGACCAGAAGAAGCGGCAGGCAAAGCGGTGCGAGTTCGAGACGTGGAGACGTGGGCTCAATGAGGTGAGTGGCAGAAGATAGAGGGAGTGGTAGAAGCAGATTTGATTGGATCTGAGTTAGAAAATGTTGTATATATAGAGGGAGTGATAGAATTAGATTTGATTGGATCTGATTTAGAAAATGTTGTTATCTTCTCTGTTGATTTATAGGTGTTTTTAAGTATGTTACAAGGAACAAAAACAAACAAAAGCATTTATGACCATTAACCCTTGGTAGTCAGAGGTTCAGGAGTCCATCTCCGCAATTGCGAAGGTAGTAATTCTATGAACACCTCGAACCCACGTGTTAAGCAGATAGTCAGTACTCAATGTGACAGGTGGTAAGCCATGTCGTTATTTACATGCACTAACTATTACCTGTTCGGGAAACAGGTAGGTTTCCTCACGATGTTATCCCTCACCGTAGTATTCGACGCATTTTGTAAATGGTTTGGGCGCATGAAGCTGATGGATAAAATGAGTGTTACAAAGGGAATCTATAAAGCCAAAGTGGAAGGTAGAGTTGGACGGGATAGGCCGCGTAGAACGTATACATTTATTGGAGACATTGTTCTCTTGAGCATGTGGTGTATGTAGTGTTTGAATGAGATGATTAATGGGTGTGATTGAAGCAAGGGAAATTTGTCAGGATCATTTCACGTGACTATTGATACCTCCATCTATCCCTAACATTAACTAAACCTATATTTTTGACGACCTCCGTGGCGCGATCGGTTAGACGCCTGAACGCTAATCGTGAGGTCCCGGGTTCGATTCCCGGTGGAGGCAGAGTTAAGAATTACGCTTTTCTTCTGCTTTCCAGTCTGGTCGTTGATTATATATGCTATAATATATGTATTTATCTATACATAATATGTATACATTTCTTAAATATACGTTGACTAGTACCCTTAACACAAGTCCTAAATGTTCACCAAGGAGCTAGTTCAATTGATGTAATAACCTCCTACAATATTATTATTATATTAACCACCAGGCAGCTCACAAGGGCATCCAAGAACAAATCAAAGAAAACATCCGCCGTCGCGAACAGGAGAAACTCAAGAAGGCAGAAGAAGATAAATGGCAGATCGCCTGTTGGGAGATGGAGAATGAGAGGCTGAGACTGCTCGACCTGCAAAGGGAGAACTTGTCCAAGAAGAAGCAAGAGATGCTGCTGGAACAGATCGCTGAGAACAAGGCTGCGGCGGTAAGAGAAAGAGAAGTTTTTACACTGCTTAACGTGATGAATGTGACTTTTAGTAAAACTAGACATGATATAGAAAATGGAAAAGATGGTACCGAATAGGAGTATGCACTGACAAAAAATGTCCTGAAAATGACTATTCTCTAACAACCATGGTCTTGAAAATGACTATTCTGTTACACCAATGTCCTGAAAATGACTATTTTCTAATAAGCAATGACCTGAAACTGACTATTCTCTGATAAAACATTGTCCTAAAAATGACTATTCTCTAATAAGCATTTAACTGAAAATTACTATTACAGACTTGGTGGTTACACTTTTACAGTCACCTTTTCTATATAAAACTCGGAAGTAAGTAGTTTTCTATTTTTGCAGGCCAAGGAGGCAAAGGAAACCATAGATGATGCCAACAAGGCTTACAACGAGGACACTGAGAAGATTGAGAATGAGATCTCTAGACTGCTGTGTCGGTGAGTCTATTTATTGTATACAAACAGGTGGCTCATTCAAATCGGAAAGTATGGGAAAGTCTGAAACTATAAGACATACGAAGATTTGTTCTTAGGAATAATGTCACCGATTTTGATAAAAATAAAAACTGCATTCATACTTTATTTGAAATAATAACTGTACTTATCCAGTTCGGGAATCGAACTCCGTTGCTTTGAAAAAATAAACTTGCACTTTTCACTTTTTCTTTTTAAATATCGATTGTGTAGGTCTTACGCTATAAATGTCTCTATAAAATATGATGTTGAAAATGAATAAAACGCATTATTTTGATATACTCGTAGTTTATCATAGTAGATTTTCCAAGTGACTACCTTGATTTTAACACAGTATTCAACACGTTTAGGTAACGATCTTTGAATTTGCGTTAAAATTGACTCTATGGCTACTTTTAGGTCTACCTAAGAAAAAATCTTCTTATGTCTTATAACATAGTTTCAGACTTTCCCATACTGACCGATTTGAATGAGCCACCCTGTATACCTATACATTCACGTTTTTCAATCTCTTTCCGGGTTGATAGAACCTCGAAGACACGCATCTCTCTTTGATCACTTTTTAGTATGAACTTTGTGTTTGTGATTTCGTATATAACATTAGTGACAGGATTCTAACTCTTAAATAGTTAGATTCCAAGTACCTCTAGTTCCTTAGTCGCCTACGACATGCCGATAAGAACGACAGCTAAACAAACGAAACAAAACAAAACCAGCTGTCGTTTACTTTGCATCTTTATATGTCACAGATAGCACGGAACGAGTAGAAAGAAAAACATTCAGAGTAGGTATAATATGTATGTTAATTCATAAATAATTGTCGATTTCAGAGAAAACTACACAGACCACATTCATCCGTTCAAAAGATGCATTTTAAGGGAAATGAAGACGCAGAAGTGCCATTGTGGTGAAGGAACTGGGCAAAAGTGACTAAGGGACTAGACTTAGGGAGGTTGTTTAATATATTAAGTATGTATATTGTATGAAAAAAAAAACAATTATGTGTGTATATGTATTTATGTGTGTATATACACGAGAATCGATGATTTAGAACAGTATAAAGACTATGTTGACGATGGCACAGATGTAAGAATACTATACCTAATAGTAATAGCAAGTATTCTTTTATTTGTGGTAATAGTGTCAATGGTATAATCTTTTCATAAATCTAATGTTTTATGTATTTAATAATATATTATATAGTTCAATAAAGGTATTAAAAAATAAAATTATGAAGAATAGAATTTAGAAATACATAATTGGAAACTATATTTATTGGTTAGATATGTTGCGAGTTTCATTCCACTTTTTGATTTTTTCAATATGCAGTTATTATATTTGACTTTTTATCTCGAAGTTATGTAATTAATTTTTTGGTGTTGTAAAGTAAAAAAAATTAAACGTAGTTATTAAATTCTTTGTGTGTTTCGCTCTTCGCTATGCCTTACACAACCAGATATAGAATGTCATATAAAAGTCTAAATATTTTTACTCAACATAAGTACAAGAATTGCACCGTCACAGAAATCACAGGAACTGTCCATTTAGATTATTTCGAGAAAATAAATATTAAAACATGACATATAAATTCACGTCCTTTAATCCCTTTCGGGTGGTCAAAACCTTAGAGAGACTGCTAAATATCCTAGGCTACATGCATGGATATTGGGGTTTCGTTGTTGTGTAGAACATTGTTGACCGATTTCCAACCCATCACCTAATAGATTCCAATGACCACTTGTCCCTTAGTCGTTTCCTACAACATAGGGAAGAATGGAAACTAGTTAGTTTTTTGTATATCCCAAATGTGGAACTACATAGAATAATATGTTAATTAAGTTAATCTAAATGTTTATTTCAGGGTACAAGTAGGCATCTGTCATACGAATCTAGTTACATTTTACTTATGTTAGTTCTATAGTCGTAATAGTACATAAGATGAGTAATATCACAGCATTTACCTACTACACTAAATTTTTGGTAGTTTTCCTCCAAAAACATGGTTCCTCTGATTAATATTCAGATAAATGCCCCGTGACAGACATGTAAGTATGAAGACGTGACTAAGCTATGGAAATGACAATTTGATGCACAGAAGACCAAAAACAGGTAAATAAGTTACACGACTTTATATCTCTATGAGGCAGACTGGAGTTTAAATACCTACCGCTGTTTTAGGCAACTCTTTGCTATTCGGCAAGTGAGTATCTAAACATAAGTAGATACTATAGATATTCCTGATAGATATCAGGAATTTATTTCGAGGTCAATACCGATATTAGGAAATGATTAAATATTTTTTTATTATACGGATGTCCTAATTTCAATATATTTTATTCAACCAAGTACCTAAATCAAACACTAGCTATCTTTTTAGTTATGAGAGAAACAATTGGATGATGCGTTAACAAACCAACGCTAATAGTAAATACTCTTCATAACTCTGGTAGTAAGAGTCGGTTCACATCGAACAAAGGATCAGTCGCATATTATCTGTCGTGTAACGAAAAGGTAGAAAAACACTCGACCTTTCACACTCAACTGATGATACGTTACTGCGCCGAGAGAACATTTCGATGCATTTTCCGTTAGATATGATCGCTAATGATAAAGGTGATGGAGGGATTTAATGAATATGACCTATATTACGGTTCCCATAGATATAAAAGGTCCTAAGTATAACAACGCGATTTTACGATATGTAAGAGTTAGTTAAGATAGTTAAATAATAAAAATACATTTACGGAATGAATCGAATACTACGATGAGAGAAAACATCGTGAAGAAACCTACCTGTTCTCCTTGTAATGGCGACATGGCTTACCACCTGTCGCATTGAGTACTGACTATGTGGTCAACGCTTGGGTTCGAGGTGGCAATATAATTACTACCTTCGCAATTGCGAATGGAAACCTGAACCTCTGACTACCCCGCTAGTGTTAATAGTTGTAAACGCGTTTTTGTCTTTTTCAAGAGTTAGTTATTCCAATGCAATGCTTTAGTAACCCTAAAAGGGATAACAGACATCATACTTAAGTTGCATTATAAGTAAACAAATTAACAGATCATTTACCATCAGTAATTGTCGTTATTATTAGTCTTTAGCCAAATCCGGAAATACAAGTCCATCACAGCTCTTGAGGATAAAGCTTAGGAAATCACGTGAGTAGGTAAAACAATGTTATGTAAATGAGAGATATTATAAATTGTATTATTTTTCCCTGTTTAATACTCAGGAAATAACAATACTTTTATACTTACTGATACTTAATAGTCGTATATTCAAATTCAAATAATTACTTTTGTACATATAACTTTTTCAGTAGTTTAGCACAGTATCGTATATAAATGGAATGCTTATGACATTCTGGCTAGTATGTCGTAGTTGGGAAATAAGCGTAAATCGATTTATTTGGTTGATAGGCTACACACCTGTCTCGAAAAATGGAAAATTATATGTCATCATAGATAACCAGATAATCATTAAATCATTATTATTCTTATAAAAGGTTTTGAGGTTTGATCCGTCAAAGGGGTTAGATCGACGTGAATATGAATGTGTATGTTACTCCGTTAATAATATGACAAGCAATACAAAAGTTAATTAAATTTCTCATCCCTATAACTTAGTTTTACTCTAGATAACTTGCATAGAAAAAATATGACTGACTCTTCTTTAGATATAAAAATAATGTATTACGAAAGGTATTTATTTTCCTGGAGGCTTTTAGAGGACATCTGTCTATTGTTTTATCTTATGAAACCGCTCACATAGTACCTACTTGTTCTTTATTTTTAATCTCATGTCGAAATCTAGTTTATTAAGGAAATACAGAAATATATTGTTACATATAAGGATAAGGAAAATATCGTCCAGTTTTAAGGACCTCTATTTCCTTCCATTGCTCTATATAATTTGAGTTCTTGTTTATTTAGACGCAGTTATTGTGTTTATTGAGCCTATAAAAGCCTGTAAGCACCATAATTTGTCATTCTCGCTCAAGATATAGAGCAAGATGTTCCTAGTAACAACAATCGTGATCTGTTTAGTACGCCAAGCAGTGAGTGATGATTTAACTTTGGGCACGGTAGATGGCGTGAAAATATTCGAAGAAAACATAACAGCTACCCCGTGGCTATGGAAAAGGGATGACACGTTGAAAATCAATGCCACAGACAACGGAGATTACGTCATTAGTGGAGTGGTCATCACAGATTTGAGACCGGAGAAAGACGGGTTTGTAGAAATACAAAATGGCGGAGTAGGACTCAAAGATGTGAGTCTACATTTCAAAAGTCCCACTGTCTTTCGTGGATACACCTTCCTGGTTCAAATTTACGCTGAAAGTGAGAAAACTCGAGAAGATGTGCTGAAAAACCTACCGGTCAACGTTGGTTCTGATGGCACAAGCTCCGAATCCACCGTAAGTAGTAAGAGATTAGCTAGGGATACTAACAAACAGACCAACGTACCAGTCACTCCTGTAACACCACCAGCAGATTCCAAGAATGGAGTCCCATTGACAAATAATAACAAAACAACCCTTAGTGATGTTAATAAAGAAGTCACTGAAACAAGAAACACGAGAGAAGTGCCAGTTCCTAGTCAAGATGCAGTACTTGTGAACAAGACAGATGTCGAACAGTTAAATGTTACAGAAAAAACACCAGTAGTTAACCCTAGGTCAAGAATAGCTAGAGCAGCAACAGTTATACCAACTCCCGCGCCGGTAGCTGAAGAAAATAAGAACGCAGAACAAGTGAACAAAACCACAATAGAACCCAAGGTAGAGAAAAAGGAAAATACAGACGAAATATTCAAAGACATACTTGCCTCTAGAGTAACTAGGGATATTATACCCGGTCTGGTATCTACTGCTGAATCGGAAAGTCGACTTAATGGACCAGTGAACAATGCTAACAAAACTGCAGATGTTGATCAAAGTACTTTGTAGCAAAATGTTACAAAAGATCGTTTGACTAGAGACACAAAAGATGCAGTCACAGAGGTTAATAAAGATGCTGAAACTGAAACAGTAAATCCAGAAGAACTGAAATCTACTACAGAAACTACAGAGCTAGAAAGTAAATCTCTGAATGAAAGCAAAGATAATGCAACAAAAGTTAACTCTAGAGTAACCAGAGATATTATACCAGGTTTTGTATCTACCGACGATGATAAGATTGTTGGACAAGCCAATAACGAGAATATAACAACGAACGCTTCTACTGAACAGATTACTGACAAGGCCGCTGATAAAACAACGGAGATTCGATCAACAAGAGACGCTACAGTTCCTGTGTCCACAGTTAATAAAGACGCGACCGTTGAAGATGTAAATTCTAAAGCTAAAGACGTTAATACTACAGATCAGTCAACAGAAGCAATTGCTAGAGCTTTAGCTAAGACCAGAGTAGCGCGAACTGTCACATACCCAAAAGGGGTACCAAAACCAACAGACTTAAATGCTTCTTCAGCAAAACCAGCATTGAATACAGATAAGACCAAACTAGCAGCCGAAATCAAAACTCCTGAAGAAATTGATCAAAATGAGGATATCCAAACTACGACGGAATACGTTTTAGCAAGGGCCGGCAGAGACACAAACGCAAGCGAAGAATTAGGAACGTCTACTGAAACAGTGGAAATTGAGAATGAAGAAAACTTCAAAACTGCATCCGCGAAAGTAGTAGACTCTAAGCCTGATATTAAAACGAATATCGGTACTAGGGCAGCTAGAGATACTTTCTACACGTCAGTCAGAGATATAGTACCGACGGTGACTGAGGTGTATTATATTAAAGAGGAAACGGCCCATCCCCAAGTGATATATGGGGCTCTTGAAGATTTGAAACTAGAAACCACGCCCCCACCGCATCATCCGACAATTGTCGTGTATACTGAAGAAGAATAGATTTAAGATTATTATTTATTTTATGTGTGTAATTGTAGGAAGTCAATAAAAGGATTTGTACAATAATTTACATGGGTCTTTTTTTATAAAGCGTAACAAAGGATATTATTAGATATTTTTATTATTCATTTAGTTCTTGAAGATTTTTAAAAAAATTTTGCCGATTAGTAAACATAATTTAGCAATTATATTCGAATTCTTGAAAAAAACTATAAAAAGTAAAAAAGGACGTCATAAAATTAAATAATAATACAAACTTCAAAAAGCAACTTTATTAAAATTATTCAACAACAAAAATGGAATGATAGTTGACGAGTATCTGTACAACAATCTGTAAACATTATGGATATGTATTTTTGGTCATAAATCACTATATTTAACAATAACAGTTCTTAACAAAAGTGGAATTGCTTCTTATTCAAATGTGTTTGTCGCTATAAAACTCTTGGAGTATTAAAATTATGAGTACAACAAATTTTAATATTTAGCTAGTTGAATCATAAGTATCTTATACAAGCCTATAAATACAGGTTTTATTTATTTTACACTTATACAAATACATATATGAACAAAGCTTCTACATATTTTTATCGAGAAAAGGAACATTTCAATAAAACAACATACATTTCATTTCGCTTTTTATATAAAATGGAAGACTTTTGTATCTATAAATAACGAAAATAACCTGACTTTTATTAATAAGTTTGAATATATTATTTATTCTGACAGTAAAATATGTATTTGTAATGCGAAAATATTGCTTCATACGAAAAATAATCTTTAATAAGTCTTGTTTTCATATTTGTCTGTTGATGGTACAAAATATAAGACCACTTGGAAATTTCGTTAACTTTATCATTAGTAAAGTATCAATGATATAGTACAGTAGAATTATTTCAAACTATATTTATACAAAATACACTACACCGTATATAGAAAACTTGTGCAAGAACAAAGAATAATATTCTTATATACCACAGTTAGATCATATCAATCCATGGCATTCTTTATACAAATAAAATATATAACATTTTTTTTACAAAATTATCTACAGTATTAGTACATAATTATTGGAATGCATTTAGTATAAATTGTTCACTTTATTGCATAAACTTACTTTATTTGTACTTATAAAGTATGAGTTTCCTTATGATAAGGTGTATCTATGTCTATTATAATAAACTGACTATTTGAGATATTGTACAGGCGCTGACTATTAGAGAATGAGGATAAACTATTTACCGCATAAAGGATAACAATCATGTTCATGTTAGGATAAATGTCCACTTTTAAATCACTTTATATTACATTATTGTACAATATAATTATTAACGTAACGTAAAACTCTATTTTGCCTTCATACATACATATATACATTCACGTCCTTTCCTTTTCTAGATAGACAGAACTTCAGAGATCTAACATCTCCTAAGGTCTTTACATTATTCATATTGTTGTCAACATATGAAACTTTGGTGAAAGGTTGCTAGGTTATCCCCCTATTAATATTGCAATAAGGAATGCACCGGTATTCCGCCCATTTTCGACCTTCCATTTAAATCGCTTATCTCCATAACCACTAAGCAACCTAAGACTTCAACTTGACAAGACTTGAGCAGTTGAACTGATGCCTGCAGGCTACCCCCTGTGGCTATTAAGTCGTCTATCACCAGGCATTTGAGCCCGGGTTTCAAGGTTTCTTTCTGGATTTCCAATGTATCCTGAAATATATGAGAAACATAATTATTACTATAGTCTGGCTAACGAAAGTAGATACTGGATAATTTTGCAAACTTTTTATATGACAACACTAAAGTGTTCCTACCATCGGATATTTACCCTACAATTTGGGGTATTTTAAGTAGAAAGTACTTAGGAACAATTAATTCCAAAAAGTCATTGTTAAAACAAACTCATTTTGAAAATTTTATAAAATGAGTTTTAAAAATTCGTACGTCTGCTAAAATTGTTTTGATCGAAAATAAATTTCGTATGTAGGTGTTGGATCATTTCAAGAGCTACAGTAAGCCTTACGTTGGTCTAATAAATAGCTTAAGTAATTAGGTACACTATATCTTAACTAATTAGGTGGAGAAAAACTTGGCAATTTTATTTTGAAGAAAATTAATTTGTATCTGTTTTCCGAAAAATTTGGTAAAATCAGAATTAGTGTATGGTATTCCTATTTCTCACGCCGAAGTTGGCGTGTTGTTGATGTTTCTTTATGGTTGACTTGCGTATAGATATCGCCCCACATAAATTGGCAGTAGCCAAACTTGGAACTAAATTTGACGTTTCCGCCATTGCGTGTTATTTTGTATGAAAGGTAAATTTAGTATTACCAGCGTTGTGTTTTTTGCTCACTCTTTGGAATTTTTGTGTTTGTTAAGGGTGATTATAATAAATTGATTTCCGGAGTTTCTTGTTAGTTCTTCTCCAAGCTAGGGTCTCCGCTGATCTAGCCTCGGTAAAAAATATGTAAAGACAATGCTCAGTGCCATGTCTGAAATAATAGTTTTAAGAGATTCGCGATTTATACTCATGATATAAGATATAAGGGTGTGTATAAGATTGATTGCAGCTGTGGGAAATCCTACGTCGGACAGATTAAACGGTCTATTGCGGACAGAGTGAAGGAACACATAATATATATAATATATAAAAAGAAGGATAAGTCCCGTTAATTATTAATCATGTTTGAAATAGTTTAATAAACATATTTTGACTTTGATATATTAATTTGTTTTATTTGAATTTATAGCTCTGCAACCAAAGACCGTTACAAATGAAACCTATAATGTACCGAGCCGTATGGCACAGTGAGTGCTAGTTTTGGCGTGTTTACTGGTAACACTGAATTACGCGACTGTGGCGACGCCTCCAACTGCCAATTTATGTGGGGCGATCTCTAGTTAGGTTAGGTTAGTACGGTCAAAAGGTCTTGATTTTTTTTTTTTATTAAGTAAGTACATATTCATTTAAGTTATTTTTTGTTTATTTTTGTTCCTTTAATACGCTACAATGGAGTGACGTATCCGTGTGATGTTTGGTATGAAGTTAATAAAGAGATAACAAGTTATATAAACTACTTTTAATCACGTCATAACGCGGACAAAATTGCAAGCATCCACTAGTAAAATAGAAATAAATGTCAAAGTATCAAAGTGAGTTGTTCCGACTTTCCTTTTTATTTTAGTGTTGCAATGCTAATATATTTTAAATTTGCCGCGCTTTTTCAGTATCTACTTTCGTTAGCCAGACTATATATTATACAGTAATCATGGGTAAACAAATTAAAACTATAAACTTGAAGTAGAAATATAATTTAAATTATATATAATATCTTTAAGTATCCTAATAAGACATATTATAACATTCAGATAGACGCTATATTGAAAAAAGATGACGTTAGAAATACCTATAACCGCCAAGTGTGTATGAGAAGATGTATGAATGTCAATGAAGCGAAAGTGGTCTATCAGGATCGGGACAAATGGGGATCCGTGATACCCCTCTACAGGGAATCAGGTGTGATGTGTATGTATGTATGTATCTTTATAGTCATCACTGTCAGAAGGTAGGGTAAAAGAGGGTAGGATTCCCATGACATTATTACTTGAATTAATAAAAAAGCATTGTATTAGAAAATGTATATTTGTGTCTGAGTTAGCATGGGACACCTACTAAAATAACGTTTAAGCCATCAATGCCTCCATTTCGTACAAATGTTAAGTAGCATTGAGACAAAATGAGGTTAAGTAGTTCTGCTGTAAGTTTTTTATGAAAATAAAGATATTTGGTACCCTAATAATCGTATACTGAGACAGCACCTTTCACTGCATCAATGGTTTTCATTCTTGATGTTATTATTGTTTGTGTGTTTAATGTAATTTGAAGCAGTGAATAAAGTACTTTCTTTCTAATAATTGGTGTACCAATTTAACTACCCCATTGCTAAGTACATTAAAAACTTACATTACATTACACATTACTTTACATTAAGGGTACTAGTCCACATTAATTATAATATATATAGCATATATTATCCAAGACCAGACTGGAAAGCAAAAAAAAAGCTCCTCCTAGACTGCCTCCACCAGGAATCAAACATGATCCCTCACAATTAGCGTTCAGGCGGTTAACCATTCAGAGAGGTCGTGAAATTAGCAACTAATCTCTTGTAACATACTTACATGGCCGTACTCTAGCTCATAATCATAGGAATAAACACTTCCGGGAAGCTTGCCCTTCTTTCTTACTGGAATGCATGCAATTCCTGAAAAAGTATAAGGAAAACTATTAAGATTATTTTCTCTTTAATATACAAAAAACGACAACGCGTTCATGACCTTTAACAGTTGCGGGTTAGTAAGAGGTTCAGGTTTCCATCTCCGCAATTGCCAAGGTAGTAATTCTATGGAGACCTTGAACCTACGTGTTGACCAGATAGTCAGTACTCAATGTGACAGGTAAGCCATGTCGCCATTTACAAGCATTTAATATTTACAGCAGGTAATAGTACCTGTTCATCGTCGGAACCTACCTGTTCGTACAGGTAGGTTTCCTCACGATGTTTCCCTCACCATATAATTCGATGCATTTCGTAAATGTGTTTTAATTACGAAAATGTACAAAAACTAATAAATAAACTAATAATTATGTATAAAGTAAATAATTAAGATTATTGTGGATATATGATGTGTATAAGTGTCAGGATCGGTATAGATGGGAATCTGTAATATCTGTCTACCCATCTACAAGGAAACGAGTTTGATGTGTATCTATGTATATTGAAAGGCTTAGCAACAGTCAGTGCTGTTTTAATATGATATGATGATTGCATACATATGATATCAATAGACAATGATACATGTACGGATTAAGATAAAGGGTAATTATGGAGATAACAATTTGTGATTAAAAATGTAAATATATACATATATTCATGCCTCAACATCCCTAAGGGACTATCCTGACAAATCTTTCTTGTTTCTATAGTTTTAAGAGATTCGTGATTTACACTCGTGTTTAACTTACGGGACTTATCGCATAAGTTTTTATATAATAAAGGTAACTCTCTTGTTTTGCTCACACTCATTAACTTTCTCATACATGCTCTTCTTTTCTTCACACTATGTACATCCCTCTTGAGAAGAATAAAAATGTAATATGTGGCAATATGGCTCTTTGAAGCAAGTTATGTATGTACATACATTGATATGTAAATACAAATGTATATGTATTAGCAAGGGAATAAGTATGTATTTATGAAATAATACTTTATCAATATTAAAGAATCAACACTTAAGAAATATACCTATACTACCACTGATAAGCAAGCCTTGAACGTTGATTTGTATTCAAATTAAACTTGATAACAAAAACATTATTCATATTAAATTTATTACATTTAGAATTATTACCATTAACAATTTATGGACAATAGAGCATTAGTGACAGCAGCTAGTTAGCATTCTTTTTACATCATACAGAACTACATTCTTTATTTCTATAAGAAAAACAGGCTGTGTTCATCTGGTATGCAAATTTTGAAGAACTGTTGCCACTCAACAGTAAATACAAAAAATGTCAACTGTGGTTTGTCTGTCAATGTCTTTAGATTCAAACTAAGTAATCAATTCTATTTTTGACCAGGTATATATTGTCAACATGAAAACAATTTATCTTTTGTTATCCTTGCAACATTTTGATGCTCTACTATACCCTACCAAAATAAAATTATTAATATAGAATTATAGATCATTGTGGCTACGTACCGAGCTCAGCCGCAATGGCAAATGCAAACAGGAACCCTCGAGACTCCAGCCCCACAACAGCTTCCACATTAGGGAAGGTCTTGGTTATGGTCTCCACCAGGACATTGTGCAGCAACTTGCATGAAGAGCCATCAGCTAGCGCCGAGAATATATCTCTGGAAAATATTATAATGATCATATAAATAAATGTAGATGAAAACCAGTTTTATGTAATGAAAATTACAGAATTTTGTGCTCATTATCCAAGCCAAGAGCCATATAAAGAAAAGCAACTGTTTTTTTTATGTTAAATTACAAATGCAATTAAAATTTAACACCAAAATATTAAATTTTGCTGGTATCTTATGTTGATGATATTTATTTAAGTTTTGTTATTCTGGTATGGTATTAATAGAGTGTATTATAATACACTAAAATTATTAATATGAGATGTCTGATAAAGATAAACACTTTTATCCAATACTAGGTTGGTGATAATCCTTGAGTTGGGACACACAAACATTATCACAACAGTTAAGGCTTGCAGTGCATCTATAATATTATAGAATTGTGGTAACTAACAACTGAGAAGAAATTTATGGGTAGAAAATAATTTAGAAATTTAATTTTTATAGTACTTTATAATGATTTTTTGATTAAGTATACAAGCCGGAAAAAAATATTCATAACTGTTATACAGATAAATAGACCAAGTTTACAATTATACTTGGAAATAATCACAATTCAGAGGAAAATAAGTTACAGATAATTAATAAAATAACCTAAAGTGAACTCACTGAAATAATACTCCTTTTTTGGGGAAATCCGGGTAGCTCTTTATTTGTCTTTTGAGTTTATCTAATTTCTTGTGGTAATCTGATTCCATTATGAATTCTAAGAAACTAATTTATATTAAAATATCGAACAACTTATGAAACTATCGCCCGCCCGCAACCATACAAATCAAAGAGTGTAGTGCAAAGAATATTAGAGTACCCGCCACATAAGGTGGCAGTAGCCAAACTTGGAACTAAATTTGACGTTTCCGCCATTGCGTGTTATTTTGTATGAAAGGTAAATTTAGTATTACCAGCGTTGTGTTTTTTGCCCACTCTTTGTAATTTTTATGTTTGTTAAGGGTGATTATAATAAATTGATTTCTGGAGTTTCTTGTTAGTTCTTCTCCAAGGGTCTCCGCTGAACTTCTTCTTCTCAATCGTTACGCTCTTATCAGAGCGGTCGTGGTCTTCATGACGTGGCATCTTGAGCAGCCGAAATGGTTGGTGAACTAACCTCGGTAAAAATATGTAAAGACAATGCTCAGTGCCATTTTTGAAATAGTTTTTTTACATACATACATACACATCACGCCTGATTCCCTGTAGAGGGGTAGGCAGAGATCACGGATCCCCATTTGTCCCGATCCTGACAGACCACTTTCGCTTCATTGACATTCATACATTCTCTAATACACTCTCGGCGGTTATAGGTACTCCTAACGTCACCTTTTTTCAATATAGCGTCTATCTGACTGTTACATATATGTCTTATTAGGCCGGCCCCTACGTAACCGCCCTTCCACTTCACTCATATATATTCCTTTTGTCAATATATAGTTTTTTTAATTTGTACTTAGATCATAAAATAACTTTCAAAGAGAGCTTATGATAGGGCCTATTTTGAATAAAAATATTTTGACTTTTGACTTTGGTATATTAATTTGTTTTATTTGAGTTTATAGCTCTGCAACCAAAGATCGTTACAAATGAAACCTCAATATAATGTATCGAGCCGTATGGCACAGTGAGTGCTAGTTTTGGCGTGTTTACTGGCAACACTGGATTACGCGACTGTGGCGACGCCTCCAACAGCCACCTTATGTGGCGGGTACTCTATACTCTAAACGAGGTAGAGTACCCGCCACATACGGTGGCAGTAGCCAAACTTGGAACTAAATTTGACGTTTCCGCCATTGCGTGTTATTTTGTATGAAAAGTAAATTTAGTATTACCAGCGTTGTGTTTTTTGCCCACTCTTTGTAATTTTTATGTTTGTTAAGGGTGATTATAATAAATTGATTTCCGGAGTTTCTTGTTAGTTCTTCTCCAAGCTAGGGTCTCCGCTGATCTAACCTCGGTAAAAAATATGTAAAGACAATGCTCAGTGCCATGTTTGAAATAATAGTTTTAAGAGATTCGCGATTTATACTCATGATATAAGATATAAGGGTGTGTATAAGATTGATTGCAGCTGTGGGAAATCCTATGTCGAACAGACTAAACGGTCTATTGCGGACAGAGTGAAGGAACACATAATATATGTAATATATAATAAGAAGGATAAGTCCCGTTAATTATTAATCATGTTTGAAATAGTATAATAAACATATTTTGACTTTGATATATTAATTTGTTTTATTTGAGTTTATAGCTCTGCAACCAAAGATCGTTACAAATGAAACCTATAATGTTTCGAGCCGTATGGCACAGTGAGTGCTAGTTTTGGCGTGTTTACTGGTAACACTGAATTACGCGACTGTGGCGACGCCTCCAACTGCCACCGTATGTGGCGCGATCTCTAGTAGTGAGTGATAAAACAAAATAAAAAATAATGTGTTGTACCAACAAGTACAATGTATCAACATTGGTACCTTTGTGTTATTTATACACGTTGAGATGTGATATATTAAATTTGCCGCGCTTTTTCAGTATCTACTTTCGTTAGCCAGACAATAGTTATTCATGAATATTATTATTTAAAGTATAATTTGAGTCTATTTGTTCATCTATTTGTTATTGTAATATATATTTGCTTATTTCCGATTATAGTCTGGCTAACGAAAGTAGATACTGAAAAAGCGCGGCAAATTTAAAATATATTAGCATTGCAACCCTAAAATAAAAAGGAAAGGCGGAACAACTCACTTTGATACTTTGACATTTATTTTTATGTTATTTTACTAGTGGATGCTTCCAATTTTGTCCGCGTTATGACGTGATTAAAAGTAGCTTATATGACTTGTTATCTCTTTATTAACTCCATACCAAACATCACACGGATACGTCACTCCATTGTAGCGTATTAAAGGAACAAAAAGAACAAACAAAAAAAACTAATACGAATATATAGAGATCGCCCCACATAAATTGGCAGTAGCCAAACTTGGAACTAAATTTGACGTTTCCACCATTGCGTGTTATTTTGTATGAAAGGTAAATTTAGTATTACCAGCGTTGTGTTTTTTGCTCACTCTTTGTAATTTTTATGTTTGTTAAGGGTGATTATAATAAATTGATTTCCGGAGTTTCTTGTTAGTTCTTCTCCAAGCTAGGGTCTCCGCTGATCTAGCCTCGGTAAAAAATATGTAAAGACAATGCTCAGTGCCATGTCTGAAATAATAGTTTTAAGAGATTCGCGATTTATACTCATGATATAAGATATAAGGGTGTGTATAAGATTGATTGCAGCTGTGGGAAATCCTACGTCGGACAGATTAAACGGTCTATTGCGGACAGAGTGAAGGAACACATAATATATATAATATATAAAAAGAAGGATAAGTCCCGTTAATTATTAATCATGTTTGAAATAGTTTAATAAACATATTTTGACTTTGATATATTAATTTGTTTTATTTGAATTTATAGCTCTGCAACCAAAGACCGTTACAAATGAAACCTATAATGTACCGAGCCGTATGGCACAGTGAGTGCTAGTTTTGGCGTGTTTACTGGTAACACTGAATTACGCGACTGTGGCGACGCCTCCAACTGCCAATTTATGTAGGGCGATCCCTACTTACTTAATTAAAATAAAAAAATATCAAGACATTTTGACCGTACTAACCTAACCTAGAATAACTATACGCAAGTCAACCATAAAGAAACATCAACAACACGCCATATTCGGCGTCAGAAAAAGGAATACCATACACTGATTCTGATTTTACCAAATTTTTCGGAAAACAGATACAAATTAATTTTCTTTAAAATAAAATTGCCAAGTTTTTCTCTACCTAATTAGTTAAGATATAGTGTGCCTAATTACTTAAGCTATTTATTAGACTAACGAAGGCTTACTGTAGCTCTTGAAATGATCCAACACGTACATACAAAACTTATTTTCGATTATCACAATTTTAGCAGACGTACGAATTTTTAAAACTCATTTTATAAAATGTTTTAAATGAGTTTGTTTTAAAAATGCCATTTTAGAATTATTTGTTCCTAAGTACTTTCTACTTAAAATACCCCAATTGTAGGGTAAATATCCGATGGTAGGAACACTTTAGTGTTGTAATATAAAAAGTTTGCAAAATAATCCAGTATCTACTTTCGTTAGCCAGACTATACTAGATATATTTAACGTAAGGCGTTATTATTTTTGTTGTGTCGGTTGCGATTCGGTAATCAATCAATGTTATGTGAAATTTGAATCTTCCCTCATGCATATATTTATTCACGTTCTTCAATCTCACACGTACAGTCAACACCAAAAGTCGATGAACAGAATCAACTTAACAAAACACCTGTTCACAATAAAATGCCATAAGTTATAGTCGCAACTAGGAAACAAAATAGCCTGTACACCATACAATACCTGTGGTGTACAGGCTATTTTGTTTCCTAGTTGCGACTATAACTTATGGCATTTTATTGTGAACAGGTGTTTTGTTAAGTTGATTCTGTTCATCGACTTTTGGTGCTGACTGTACCTAGTCAACAGAACCTTTGAGAAATAGTATCTCCGAGATGATCGAACATTAATGACAGTTTGCTATACCCCTGCACCAGTTTGATGTTCCGAGAAGAAAGGCAGTTAGAGTACCCGCCACATAAGGTGGCAGTTGGAGGCGTCGCCACAGTCGCGTAATCCAGTGTTGCCAGTAAACACGCCAAAACTAGCACTCACTGTGCCATACGGCTCGATACATTATATTGAGGTTTCATTTGTAACGATCTTTGGTTGCAGAGCTATAAACTCAAATAAAACAAATTAATATACCAAAGTCAAAAGTCAAAATATTTTTATTCAAAATAGGCCCTATCATAAGCTCTCTTTGAAAGTTATTTTATGATCTAAGTACAAATTAAAAAAACTATATATTGACAAAAGGAATATATATGAGTGAAGTGGAAGGGCGGTTACGTAGGGGCCGGCCTAATAAGACATATATGTAACAGTCAGATAGACGCTATATTGAAAAAAGGTGACGTTAGGAGTACCTATAACCGCCGAGAGTGTATTAGAGAATGTATGAATGTCAATGAAGCGAAAGTGGTCTGTCAGGATCGGGACAAATGGGGATCCGTGATCTCTGCCTACCCCTCTACAGGGAATCAGGCGTGATGTGTATGTATGTATGTAAAAAAACTATTTTAAACATGGCACTGAGCATTGTCTTTACATATTTTTACCGAGGTTAGTTCACCAACCATTTCGGCTGCTCAAGATGCCACGTCATGAAGACCACGACCGCTCTGATAAGAGCGTAACGATTGAGAAGAAGAAGTTCAGCGGAGACCCTTGGAGAAGAACTAACAAGAAACTCCAGAAATCAATTTATTATAATCACCCTTAACAAACATAAAAATTACAAAGAGTGGGCAAAAAACACAACGCTGGTAATACTAAATTTACCTTTCATACAAAATAACACGCAATGGCGGAAACGTCAAATTTAGTTCCAAGTTTGGCTACTGCCACCTTATGTGGCGGGTACTCTACCATTCTATTTGCGTCTCAGCTAGCACTCGACCAGCACAATTAGAATTTCCAAAATGATAATTCCTGCAAATAATCGTGAGCTGTAACTAAATATGGCATTATGTTATCAAAAAGATTGCAACTCCTGCCGCATTATTGAAATACACATTATATTAAAGTTGCGAATAGAGGCAAAGAATAATTTGACTTCGTATTCGTACCGTAACTTTTTGTTTGTCCAAAACACTCATGTGCTGATGATACAAACAATACAAGGTTTTGAAAGATTCCATTTACAGAGTACGATTTCACATCACTATGCAAGACGTTTTTTTGGTCGGTAAAATAATTATTTTTGAATTTTGTTTTGAACTGAAAATTGTAAACACATACATAATTCATAATTCTAATTTGCAACTGCAATTCTAGTATTTATCTGTTAGTTATAAACCATTAGAGACAGTTTTGTTTTCTTAAATTTAATTTCAGTGGTGTTAAATTGCGCTGTGTTACTGGGCGCTAAATTCAGAACTGGATATTTAAAAGTGAAGATTGAAGACAATGATATCATCTAATATAGAAGACATAATTGCTCAAAAGAAATGTGAACTGTATGAAGAGAAAATTTTGCTCGGCTTAGTTTCCCCGGAGGAACAAGTACGTACATTTACAACATAACCTACTTATAAAGGCTTAATTTCGTTGATAAAATCTTGTAATCACACGTTACAATGTGACTTAAAAGCTTTTGATACCGGCTTTTACAACCTGTTGCTTGGCAAAACAACATTACGAACATGTACCTATAAATTAAATCAATATTTGCTTCGCTACGGACGCGTTGATCGATTAGGCTTATTATCTACGATTTAACCCTGAAACTTAATGGTGTTGCATGTACCGCATCCGGAAATCTGCTTTTGTTTTAAACTAAGTTGAAATATTGTGTACTACTTATACTCGTGGGCTCTATTTATACTATTAGTGTTATATAGCTAAACATTTGAAAAGGTAAAGCATTGTTTATGTTATCACAAGCTTAGCATGTTACTACCACAACAAAGATAAACATCTATGTGTCACCATGTATTGTGTGTTGGACCTTTTGAAATAAATCAGTTTTGAATTTTTATTGTGAAGTGTTAGTTTCAAAGGTTTAGAATCTTTATCATACAGCCAGTATATTAATAATTATTATACTGATTTAATTACATTATTTATATGCATTCATACTATGAGTAATAGTGTTTTATGTTTATAATTCCTTAAACTTCAGTTACAGTATACGAGAAGTAATAAGGAGAATTTGACCCAACCAGAAAAATCAGTTCCATATCCAACTTGTCTCAAAAAAGTTGCATTTCAAGACCAAACCAATAGTGACTATAAGGGAAGGAGCCAAGATGATAACAATGAAGAGAATAGTGAGTAACTTTTCCATACATACATCCTGTAAATAAGTAATATACTTAACAAGAGTAAAGATTGAAGTACTTATAAGATATGCGACTGAATGGATTTCTATGAAGTAACAATTGATTGTCAGGATCTGGATCAATAGGTATCCATAATGAAACTGGTGTATGTGATATGTACACTCAAACAACATTCTTTTATTTATCTTTTAATGCAGGCTCTTCTGTTCTTTACACTACATACAACTGCCTTCAAAATAGTAATTTGAACTGTATAGGATCTACACAGCTTTTTATCTCAACTGTATGATTAACACATTAAATGCCACATGTACATATCATTATTATAATTATTTTTATACGGGAAAATTTCAATGCCAAGAGACAACCAGTGTCAGGCAAATGTTTTGACTTTCAATGAATGTAGTGTACTTGTACTTATATTGAATAAAAACATTTTATAAATAAAATTCTTTGTCACTATAAATTGGTACATCATCGAAAGGTTCCCTGTTAGGGTGATGTACATTTAAGAAATATTAAATAAATAATTCACATAGGCTAGTATATAGCTGTTTATACTTGTAGTAGACAATTTCAGGGGCAAGTGTATTAGTGAATATTGTTGTTGTACTGTGTTGAACATTCTCAATGTGGCTTTTTGGCCCTAGTGATCAGAAATGGTTTGGTGTATCTTGCTGGATTATAGAAAAGTTCTGTGCACTGGCCTGTCTGAGTTGCACTAAGGTTTATAATGACATAAACAGTACACAGTAACTCAAAGTGTTAGCTTTAGGATTTTTTTATGTACATATTACATATTTGTTTATGTCCATCAAACACTTTCGGGGCGTCCCTTAATAGCCTCCTATGACATGCCAGGAAGAACAGCAGCTAGTTAGCATTCATTTACTTCCCAGACTATCACGGGACTGCAACTGGAATTATAAATGTGACTTTTTATAATAAAATTTTGGTTTCAGTTGATAGCAAAACGTCTCGGAGTAGTATTAAAAGTGGAGATACAGATCTACAGTTCTCAGCTGATCTTGAGAAGTGTATACGGGTGAGTATTATTTATTTATCAATTTTGACATATCTCATTAATTGGGGGCTTGTCTCTGTATCATTGGGTACAAACTTTGAAGCATGTACCTAAGAATATGCATATTTTTCATTTTGTAACTATTTACATTTTTGCAATAAATATACATTAGAGATTTAGTAATTACCACAGTGGAAGAAACCTACCTTTGCTTCAAATAAGTAACAGTTGAAGCTTGTAAATAGCATCACGTCTTAGCACCTTTCACATTGATTCCTGATTATCTAGTTAAAATGTGGGTTGGAGGTTTCCATAGAATTACCACCTTGGAGATGGGTATTCAAACCTCTGACTACCTTGCAAGGTTTGATGTTCGTAAATGTATCTAATTTTTGTTTTGTATATTCTATTAATTTGATGTAGCTCAGTTGTTTGGGGCTTGGCTCTGTATCAGTGGGTACAGGGTTCAAATCCCGCTTGAGCATGTACCAATTGAAATGAAGTTTAATGAATTTCTATGTAAATTTTCGTAATAAAAAAAACACATTTACGAAATGCATCGAAGTATACGGTGATGGAAAACATCGTGAGGAAACCTACCTGTTCGTCGAACGGGTAATAGTTAGTGCTCGTAAATGGCGACATGGCTGACCACTTGTCACATTGAGTACTGACTATCTGTTTAACATGTGGGTTCGAGGTGGCCATATAATTGCGCTTCGCAATTGCAGAGATGGAAACCTGAAGCTCTGACTACCCCGCAAGGGTTAATGGTCGTGAATGCGTTTGTCTTTTTTTTTGTTATATTCTAATACACCTTTTGTATTCAAAAGGTTAAGTCAAAGTTGTTGTATCATCTATAGACATAATAAACCAAGGTTAGGTTTTTTGACAAACAAAAAAATACGTGTTTAGGCAAACCTACGCAATCGATACCTGTTTTAAGTGCTCAAGTTTTGATTTAGGTATCTATATACTTTAATGACTAATCTCATGCTTGAATGGGACGTAAATAAGAAACGACTGATAGACTAGGGGTAGTAATTGGGTAAGGGTTACTAAAATCCATATCAATGTAGTTTTTACTGGTGATACATACAGGTCGCGCTGGGATTGTAGAAACTAATTTTACGATGCTGACAAACCAATATCGATTCGTTGACGTCCATTCAACCTAATAACTACATGCTCGGCGGTTACCTAAATGTGAAAGATTAGTTATATATTTATCACAAAAGCTTTGTCTATCTTGGAATATACAGAATGAAGTGACAGTGTACTATATACATAAATTTAAGAAACGGGTATTATAAAACATTTAACATCATTTTGACGACTTCCTTGACGCGATTGGTTAAACACCTAAATGCTATTCGTGAGGTCCCGGGTTTGATTCCTGATGGAGGCAGAGTTAATAACTACGCTTTTCTTCTGGTTTCCAGCCTGGTTATGATTAGTAACTAACGGGACTAATCTCGTAAGTTTGTTTATAATAAAGGTAACTTTATTATATAAAAACTTACGCGATAAGTCCCGTTAGTTATTAATCATGAGTATAAATCGCTAATCTCAAAACTATAATTTCAGCCTGGTTGTTGATTATGTATACTATGATTGTATCTATCTATATATATTTGTAAATATACGTTGACTAGCACCCTTAACACAAGTCTTAAATGAACTTACCAAGGGGCTACTTCAATTGGTGTAATGATGTTCTAAATATTAGTATTATTTCTTTAGTTTATCGTTGGTCTAGTTAGGAGTAAAAATGTAAAATTTTGCTAACATTTTATAAGTAGACGTACGTAATCAGAGATTCACGTGTCTATTCTATTTCCAAAAGAAATTTATATAAACCAACCTAGTCCTCCCATATATTTCATTCTTCCATAGTCCCTTAGTCGCCTCTTACGACATGGCACACACACTTATAACCACATGCTCTATGATCTAATACTGACGTGCGATGGAGCGTAAATCCTGCATGTTTCGTTGTTTTAATAGCCCATATATAAATAGGCCGAAATCTGTTCTTAAATGTAATGTAGCTGTCTTTCGACTTGGCAGCATAAGATAAGTTTTTCGTACTTATTGTTACTACTTATTAATACACTTACCTATTTCTTTTTGCTATTGGGAGATATGTATTTGAGAGACTATATTTAGTTCTTATTGTATGATCGGTATCTAGTTTTGTGATCATATTTTGGTGGTTACTGTTATGGAAAATATGTTGATAAAAGAAATAAAGGTTAGGCTACCACGGATCCCCATTTGTGTCAATCCAGACAAATTGACTAAAAGCTATTTCATGCGAGACTTAGTAAATACAATGTAATGTACGAGTAGCTGCCTATCTTTTTCATATATTATACGGCATAGTACGATGTAGCTCAGTCGTTAGGACCTTGACTCTGAAGCAGTAGGTTCAGGGTTCAAACCTGAAATCATGTTTTAGTGGAATTAATGGTTTTCTGATTTTTATGTACAGTCAACGCTAAAAGTGCAGTCCCAGTAACTTTTAATAAGGTTTACGTTTATAAGAACAAAAGACAGTATTTTTCATTTCGAACCACACGAACGTATAGTGGCCATGACAATACATAGTGGCGCTAGTTTTAAAATGTCAGATATTGTCTTTTAATGTACACTATCGAAATAAAAATAGAATTTGCGATATGCTAATACTACGGTTAAGGGAACATCATGAACCTACTTATTGTTCGGAATAGTCAGTGCTTATAAATAGCAACACGGTTTTATATGTAACATTAGGTGCTTATTATCTGGTTAACATTTGAGTTCTGGGTTGCAATAAAGTTGTATGTTTTCATAGTGCATCCAAAAGAAATAAAAGACGAAGTAATAAGACTTTATTTACTAAACCCTGACATCATCACAACACCGTAAATAACTGCAATTTAAACTTTAAGCCGACGCCTACATCGGTTTAGTATAACTACGTCCAATTTGCGAGCTAACGTCGGGCTAGCGTGACTATAGACTATTGATACAATGACTATATATAGATAGACTAAACTTTAAGGTGCTTTTAATCATCCTTTCTATACACATACGTCACACTGGTGTCCTTACAGGAAAGTAGAGATCTGAGATCCCCATTTCTCTTCAATGAAAAACCATTTTTGCTCCATTGGCTTACCTTATACATACTGGGCGGTTATAGGTACGCGTTTTTCATTAGTCGTCTATTTTTGTGTAATAATATAGGTGGTCTAAAGTTATTTGGTACGTAAATACGATGCTAAATAGCTAGTGATCTTCGCGGTTTGTTGTAGGTGGCGACTAAGGAATTAGGAGTAAATTTAATATACTAGGCGATGGGATAGCAATCTGTTACTAATTTCCTTCGTCAATACAATCGCAATTCCGTCAGTTATGTTAAAAGAAACAGAAGAACAGAATTTTGTTATTCTTCTTTCGTTTAATAGATTCCATTGACCCTTAGTCCCTTAGTCGCCTCCTACGACATGTCAGGAAGAAAGGAAGCTAGTTAGCATCCTGTTTGACCCGCAGTTTTGTAATATAATATACACTATATGCCCTATCTAACACATTCACATATGCACATCTTTAACTTGTGAACACAAGTAAATTGTAGTCTATAAATAGGAGTAACAAACAAACGGATTATAAAGAATGAAGGTCAAATTGAACTGTGCTGATTTATGCAAACATAGTCCTGTGCTAGTCTGGGACGTAATTTGAATGCTAAATATCTACCTTTCTTCGTAGGTGTCAATTAAATCTATGGAGTGATGGGTTAGTTACCTGACTTACTACCCGAGTTTCTGTTCACCTTAAAATGAAGTTACATACAACGGTTTTACAACCACTTACACTTGCGGTTTGGTCAGAGGTTCAGTCGTCCATTGTCGTGATTACGGAGGGTAATTCTATGACCACATCGAACCCACGTGATGATCTGATGATGACTTAATATGACAGGTAGTAAGCCGTCTTAATATTTTTTCCGTCACCTTAGAACCGGGTGCAATTCGCCTGTAATTTTATTGCGGAAAAATATATAAATTTTAATTTCCATTGATCAAACCCTGTACCCTCTTATACAGCGTCAAAGCGCCTACGAATAGGTTACATTTCATATACTTTTTAATCCCATTAGTTGCCATTAGCAAGTAGGTAGTAATATCCGGTGAAGTTATTCAGGGTTCTATTGTGTGAATATACGAAGTCATGTTTTACATAATAAACTAGAGGGACAGAACCTTGACACTTAATACTTTTTAATTCTTTAGGTCAGGGATAAAGTTAAAATTAAATCAATGTTTCTCAGATCTACGTATCATAGTAATCACAAGAATGTCACTATTATTAGATAAATCTCACAACATAGTCAGTAATGGTCATTGCCTCTTAATGGCGACATGGTCTACCACCTGTCACATTGAGTGTTGTGAATTACTTCATCCGCAATTGTGAAGATGGCCACCTGGATTTTTTTGTTTTTAGTTGGTTATTTGATATACATTTAATGAGAGCTACTATTTAAACCAACATCATAAAATGCCGAATTACTCCAACCCATAATAATAATACAATCTCAAATCTAAACCTATTCTTTGTTGTTGTATTAATATATTTTTGGAGTACATATCAGAATTTTGGACATTCATTTAATTCTGATTCCATAATAAATATATAAGTAAGGAACCAATCGCTGTTAGCAATACGCAGTATTCAGACCGCGTGACCGGTCGTAGTAAAGTGAGGGAAAAGTTCTCATTTCGCTAAAAGCTATTTTATTAAGTCCCTTTACTATGTTATAGACGACCTAGGTGAAGGTTTAATGCTTTGAACGCTAAGGTACTGTGTTTCGCATACCTTTGAAATATAAATTGGGTCATAGTAATGTTTTTACTTAACTACATACATTAGATCACTAACTGGTTAGGCAGAGACTATTGTTGCTACCTGGAACGGTACTGACAAATCTCCCTTGTTTAACCCACCTCATACATGCTCTTCTGTTCTTCACTGCGTACACCCACCTTGAGAAGAATGTCTCCAATTTGATCTGTATAATATGTTCTATGCGGCCTTCCCCGTCCATCACTACCATTGTATTTTGGTGACTGGTTGCTAGTCCAACTTTACTAACTTTACTCTCTCTTACGTATGTACTCATTGCTACATAACGTAGAACAGAAGAGCATGTATGACAAGGTTAATGGGTGTGAGTGAAGCAAGAGAGATTTGTCAGGATCGTCCCAGGTGGCGATCAATAATCTCTGCCTATCTCCTTGGGGACGTAGAGGCGTGAATATATGTAATGTATAAAAATTTCTAGTTATCACTCTTACATACTATCACATACATGTATGTAATATTCCCAGTTATTGGGTCGTTGTATTAATTTCATGTTTTCTACCCATCAGTCAGGTCACCCCCTTCGCAAATGGCACCGGGGTGGCACACCCACTTCCTTAGCCCCGGGTTCGAATCCGCAAGACACGCCACGACCTATATTGTGTTTGGTAAATAGCGTGTACGTTTGTTTGTAAGGCTGAAAGAATGGGGAATATAAACAGATAGTTACTGGGCTAGTTTTGATGTCTATTGGGTATTGTGTTGTTTGAGGATTTGTTTATTTAATACTAGCGACCCGCTTCGGCTTCGCACTTCTGGCTATTTAATGGATTTTATTATACACATAAACCTTCCTCTTGAATCACTCATCTATTAAATAAAACAGCATCAAAATCCGTTGCGTAGTTTCAAAGATTTACAAAGGGACATAAGGACAGAGAAAGCGACTTGTTTTATACTATGTAGCTGTATGTATAAAAGATATTCAGCAAAAATGGGATAGGAAATATAATAATTAGCTAATAGAAATTAAGAAAATGCTTATTTAAAAGTGTTTAAAAACAATATGCCCTGAACGTGTAGGCTGTAAGCTAATTATAAAACAAAAAATACTTAATCTTTTCTTTTTGGCCGCAGATACAACTTTTTTCTGCAAAAGAAATAAAGCATAATAAGCAAAGCTTATAAAATTGCTTCATAGTATGTGATTTATGTGCTAGAGCAGAGCTATATGCACTGTTTAGTCAAAAACTTCATTTGCATATGTGGAACACAGATATTGCATAGTTCATTTTCTTTTTGAATGGAAAATAAAATACAACATTTATCGAAGTACAGCCGTGGATTAGCCCTAGTGCAGCGTACAGACAGATACATAACAATAGAAGCTATGTTTCGGAGGAAAACTGTACAGGCTGCTACTAAATAGAAATGCATTTTAATATTAGATATTGTAGGACTACGTCGGCAAGTGTTATTTCTTACGGTTTTTATTACATCTACTGTAATTTGTCAGTCAGAAACAAATTTCAATTGTTAATTATCAACCTCCCCGGTATATCGCAGAGAGGGGATAATGTTATCTATTGAGCAATTTTACAAAACAAACCCCTCGATAAATCGATACTAATGGTGAAAGCCGATTCCATCTTGCATTGTACGTACAATAATTGTGCTTTTTAAAAAATTTTGTGCTGTTTTTAATTTGTTGCGAGTCAAGGATTTAACATTAAAAATATATATAATTTCACACTATCGGAGGCCTGTATCCAGGGGGAGATATTAAATACAAAATAGTTGTATATTTACATTCCTTTTTAGTTAAATTAAATTTTAGCCACCATAATTTCCACTCAACGGAACGTCTTCCATTTTTATCGTTTATTCATGCAGTGAATAAAGTTATTTCTTTTTACATAATTTAGAAAATTACGAGCGCATAAAAAGAGAAGATTTAAAAATTCGTTGCTAAAAAACCACTTTTGTGAAGTCTTTTAGAGCATGCTGTATCTACATGTCGTTTTTCCTAGTCTGCCTTCAGTCTGCAATGCCGCTAGCTTGCGAAAACATTGTCCCGTGCTAACTATAGTTCTAACATAAATATTTACAAACTAAACTACAATGTACACTGTAACTGTTATAATGTTAATTGTGACTATTAGTTGACTATGATGATGATAGATGTAGGTATTGTGATGGTTAATGTGTGATTAAAAACTAGTTATGAATAGAAATGTGAGAAATTTAGTTTGATTGTGATTAAATGATAGATTTGATGTTGATTTCATTATTATAATATAAGGTTAAATGAATAAGCGAAATAAGTGAAGATGTGTAAGTGAAATGTGAAAATAAATATATAAAAAAATATCAAAATATGTAGATAATTCAAATGGTACAGTTTACTGTGTTATTAAATAAATATACCAATAGATATAAGTATTATTAATTATTTTTAAATTAACTAAAACAGAAATCGAAACAAGTACTTTAGTAATTCAGAGACTACCAATTAAATAGTAATTAATAAATAATTAAAGTGATAACTTAAGTGATGAAGTCATAAAATATGTAAAATTTAGATTTTATCTTCAAATTTCTGACCACTCGTTCAGTGATTATAGTCGTGTGTGTATGTGGAGTTGATATAAAATGACTATGCATGGATCAGTGACTATTTACGACGAAACGCACGAGGTATATATACTATATTTTTAATTATATATTTTTGGGGTCTAGTCTGGGACGTAGATAAAAAACTAACTAGCTGTCTTTCTTGCTATTTTTAAGGAGGGATTAGGAGTCAATAGAATTTATTGAGCATTGGCTTATTTCAATTTCAAAAATTTTTATTTAATATAAGCTCAGTAATAGTACATTCATTGAATGTCGAAATACATATATTGAGTGGCACTGGTTGTCTTACAACTATGACTCTACCGTTGGTTCGGAAGCCCTAGCTTGGACGAGAACAAGAAACTCCAGCCTCAGGGATTAGCAACCTTTCACCTACTATATTCCTTATTTCCATTACATAACCTAGTAAAGAAAAAAAGTAATGAAAGCTATATTGTGAAATGAAATACATATCTTCATTTTCTAAAGTGACTGGGGAGAAATTATATTAACAAAGTTCTGTCCACCCCGAAAGGGATGAAAAGACACGATTGTATATGTTTGAATAAAAATCTCAGATCAACACGACCTAAGTAACATACATTCATACACTTCACACCATTCATCCCACAGCGGTATAGACAGAGATAACCAATCCACTATATGAGTAACTACATTGACATTCATATACCTCCATATATCCGGAGTTTCTTGTTGGTTCTTCTCCGAGCCAGGGCTTCCGAACCAACGGTAGAATTTCAATGCTAGGAGACAACCAGTGTCAGGCAAATGTTTTGACTTTCAATAAATGTACTGTACTTGTACTTATGTTGAATAAAAACTTTATACACACTCCACGGTTATAGGTACTTCCAACGTCACCCTTTTTCAGTATGTTGTCTATATGTAATTAATAATTAGCTTAATTATACATAAAATTCGCATGTTATCTTTCCGTAATATTATTCATGCTTTAACATTGCACGCAACAAGCTTATTAGCATAAAACTATGACATGTTTATAGTAACTTAATTCCAATTCGGAAGTTTTAATTAAATGTAACACACGCATCACGGCATTTATAACTAGTGAGGTAGTCAGAGTTTTGTATGAGTGAAGGAGGTTTTTTATTTATGAAACTTTACATGTAATGCTATTTAACTTTATGTACCAATTGGAAATAAAATAAAAACAGGCATAGAAATTAAGAAGTACCAGATAAAATTAAATAATCTAAGTACCAGTAAGATGTTTATATAGTAAGTGGCAACTAAATGACTAGGGGTAAATTAAATCTTTTAGGTGATGGGCTGCCATCGCTTTATATCATCATAGCACTGGTACAACACTTTTATATACACATGTCCTTTATACCTTTCTCGACTGAACAGTAGAACTACTATAGTGTGATTGCATTGATATAGCATAATGATGACAGATTGCTAGCCCATCGCGTCATAGATTGCATTTACCCATTGTCCCTTAGTCGCCACTTACGACACACCGATGTATAGTAATTATTTTATGTTTAAGTTACACCGTAAATTTTATGACTATAATAATTGTTTGACCATGAATTTGAATGCCATTACAAACCCGATATATTCTTTATCTGACGAAACATATATAAACATGTGTCTAAACTCCTATCCACCCTGAAAAGCATAAAAGGAAGTGAGTGTACATTGTAGCAAGTTTTTAGTATCGCGTGCTGAGTAGTAATAAGTCTAACATTTTGTTTGGTCTCGTAATAACTTTATTATTTAGCGACGGGCCGCGCACCGTGAAATGATATTACGTTTCGTGAATCACAGTTAATAAGTTGTTTTGTACATATATATGTATGTTCACGCTCCTATGAAGCAATGGGATAGGTAGAGGGTTTAGATGGAAACTTTGAACGATATTGACCAATTTAATAATAATAAAAAGCGATTCTGCACAGCCACAAAAACATACACATTAAAAAAATACAAATATAACTTATAAACGTCAATCAATTACTTTTTCTCATTTTTCGGCTAATTTACGTAGATGTAATGCAATAAATAACACCATATGACTTAACAGGGTTTTTGCACATGCATACATAATTATGTTCACGTGGTCGCTGATGATCTGTTGTTGGGGCCTTGACTCTGAATCATTGGGTTCAGGGTTCAAACCCACGTGTGAATGTACAATGGAAACTATGTTCCGATTTCCTATTAAAGTACATAATAGCAAATCTCATATCAGTTGCTTACACGTAATAGAAGACATTTTTGTTTTACTATAGAGAGGTAGGCAAATGTATGCTCCATTTTACTCATGCTATTTTCCTTCACTTTATGCTCATCCATCCAAACTTTATCCTAACCAAACATTGCATAATTTAAATCTTCTAACCACTCCTACCTCTCTTACTACTACATTTAAATCTTTACATGCCTTGATCATTACTCTTACTAAAACAAAACAAAAACAAACGAATTCACGACTATTAACCGTTGCGGGGTAGTCAGAGGTTCAGGTTTCCATCTCTGTAATTGCGAAGGTAGTAATTCTACGGACACCTCGAACCCACGTGTTAACCAGATAGTACTCAATGTGACAGGTGGTCAGCCATGTCGCCATTAACAAGCACTAACTATTACCTGTTCGACGAACAGGTAGCTTTCCTCACGGTGTTTTCCCTCACCGTAATATTCGACGCATTTCGTAAATATGTTTTTATTACGAAAATGTACATAGAAATTTATTAAACTACATTTCCATTGGTACATGCTCAAGCGGGATTTGAACCCTGTACCCACTGATACAGAGCCAAGCCCCAAACAACTGAGCTACGTCGAATTACTCTCTACTCTTACTAATATACTTAAATCTTTACGAACCTTAAATCTTATAAGCAATTCTCCATACAATACATTGTATTCTTTACAGCGCTGCATAGGTCTCCCCCCGATGTTGCGTATCGGGGAGTATTCCCCCAACAATCCCCTGGTGGCCAACCTGTCGGCCCCCGGCGGCCCCGACGCTCTCCGGGGCCTCGGGGACTACGAGAGGAAGATCAAAGCCCTCAGGAAGAGGCGGCAGGAGGAGTACAGGGTGTATTTGGACGAGGTATTATAAAATCGCTGCTTTAAAACTAAACTGAAGAAACTCAAAAAACACTATCTTGCAAAAAACGTTGTTTTATAATATAGTTGATATATTTTTGACATGAAATTGCAAATAATTTAAAAAAATGATTAAATATAAATACATTTTTTATCTTTTTATTAACTTAATATGTTTTATGTACTTATTATTTAATCTTTTTGAGATAAAATGTTTTTCGAGTTTCTTCAGTTTAGTTTTAAAGCAGCGAAATATTCATGACATTAATATACCAAGAATAAATTGCCTCTCTTCCGAGAGTAATAATTTGCCGAGAGTGTATGAGAAGATGTATGAGTTTCAATGAAGCGAAAGTGGTCTGTCAGGATCGGGACAAATGGGGATCCGTGATCTCTGCCTACCCTTCTACAGGGAATCAGGCGTGATGTGTATGTATGTATGTATTAATATACAAATGGAAGTAGTCCTTGCTTAGTTTATTTTAGACTTATGTTAAGTGGACTAGTCAATGTATAGTTAACAAATATAAACTTATTATAGATAGATAAATACATATGTCCCGTGCTAGTCTGGAACGTAAAAAGAATATTAACTAGCTACCGTTCTTCGCAGGTCGTAGGAAGTGACTAAGGGACCAGGGGTAAATGGAAAATAGTGTGATGGGTTAGCCACCTGTAACAATAGTTCTATATGACTGCACGATCCCAATATTCATGCTTTGAAGTGACCATAAGTAAAGTTTGAGTGAAGGACATGTTTTCACATATCCGCGGTTATGACCTTCTTAAAAGTGATTACCGAAAGTTCCCATTTGAACAGGCGATAATACCTTCTCGTGTACATGAACCTTTAGCCTTTTAGTCACTTCTTACGTTATTTCAAAACTCCATTCCAGCAAGCAAAGAAAAACGAACGCAAGAAACAAGATGTCTTTCCAACCGACACACATGTAGTGCGAAGGTTTAGCACCTGTTCACTGGGCAGTGGCACGGACACGGGGAACGAGAAGGCGGTGCAAGTGTCCCCGCTTCTCATCTCGGTGGGGGTACAAACGGAGGTGGATGGGGATGAGGTAGGTCTTAGATTAATGTTTTGTGAATGGGAATAGAGAAAAGAAAAGGGGTTGGTGTGTTTGTAGGTGTTAAAACTTTTTGGCACAGATGAAGAAAGGGTGGTAAAACTACCTGCAGTTTTAGCAATTGTGGCTATTCGGTGATGCGTCACATATTACCTACAATTATTATTAATAAGAATTATTATGCTTTTGAAAAGGTTCTGTACCTTGTAGACTTAATTAATATCTCGTAGATCACCTTTAGCTCATTCTAAATTTATTCAGTTGTCGAACCGAATTGAATAGACAACAATATATAAATAAGCAGTATATTAAAACATACTGTTCTATAAGCATGTATTAGAAGGTTAATGGATGTGAGTGAAGCACGGGAGATTTGTCACGATCGTTCCAGACGGCGATCGCGGAAGCGATTGCGGAAGTGAATATATGTATATTTAAACATACGAGTATGTGTACATGTGAGGACGTTTATATATTTATGTGTTGGCGCCTGTCTGACTCTTCAGGTACTGGCGTAAGACCAGCTCAGCAATCTGGCTGCAGCAGATGCTGAAGCAGAACGTTTTCACTGCACAATATTATTTTATTGTTATGTAACTTTTATACCTTTCAATAGCTTAATCTCTCATATTATGTATGTATGTTCTGTTCGCCAGATCTCTACTCCATCATCGCACAGCTTGACGAGGGCTGAGAGGGAGCTATCCCCTCGCACTGTGATCGAGAAGACCTGCGACGACCGGCCCATCAGACCAGCGATCGCGTATGATAATAACGACAGTAAGTATATATACATATACATTCACGTCCTTTAATCCCTTTCGGGATAGACCTAGGTCACTTTTTATCATAAATATTGGGGTTGCGATATAATAATGGAACATTGGTGACTGGTTGCTAAACCATCGCCCAAAAGATTCTATTTACTCCTAGTCGCTTAGGCGCGTCCTATCACATGCAGAGAAGAACGGAAGGAAAGTGGCATACATACCACGGCCGCCATAATTTTCTTGGTTATACAATTCTGACTGCTTACCAAAATGGCGTATTGGACAAGCGTAGCAGGATTTACAATAAGTATTATATAACTTTTCGACGATGTAATGTGATGTGTGTATTCTTTATTCTTTGCAGGCTTACCACAGAGGCAAAAGAGTCGTGAGAGGTTGATGTCTGATCCCCAGCATAATTATATGCCTTCCATATTCGATGTCGAAGCTATTAAGATGAGGAATCTCAAAGCGGAACAGGTAGGTACTGTCTACCCCAAAAGGGAGATTGGCGTGATGAGTATATGTGTGAAGTATATAAAGATTTATTATTATTATTATTTTATATAGAATTTATATACATTGAACGACCTCCGTGGCGCGATCGGTTAAACACTTGAACACTACTCCTGAGGTCCCGGATTCGATTCCCGGTGGAGGCAGAGTTAAGAACGACGATTTACTTGTGCATTCCAGTCTGGTTGTTTATTGAATATGCTATATTTGTATTTATCCATGTAAATTAAGTATGTATTTCTACGGGGGGCTTTTTCTACGGGGCTAGTTCAATTTGTGTAATAGTGTCAATTATAATTATTGTTATGCTGTAGTGCGTGATATTTGAGATGGTTACGCGTATTTTTGACCTCTCCGTTAGGTATTGATGGTCGTGAAGAATACGTATGTACGTGTACTAAAGTTAACTAAATAACAACAAAACAGGTTTTATGAGATTCGCGATTTATACTCATGATTAATAAATAACGGGACTTATCGCGTAAGTTTTTATATAAGTCTGCCCGTGACCATAGATGCTGTAAGGTAGCCGAAACGTCGCGTTAATAAAGGTAACTTTATTATATAAAAACTTACGCGATAAGTCCCGTTAGTTATTAATCATGAGTATAAATCGCGAATCTTTTAAAACCTTTTTTGTTGTTATTTAGTTAAGTTTCGTACACTTACTGTACTGAATTGTACTAGTTATTAATCTTAAACAAAAAAGATAACTAAACCATCTAAGTAACCTTTAATTCTATCCATGCTTCTAAGCGTAATGGTCGTGTATGTTGCAGGAGGCAGCCGAGAAGAAACAGTTCTACCAGCAGGAGTTGAAGAACCAGATTCTGGAGCAGCAGAGGATCAGGGAAGAGAGAAAGGCCAGGGAGAAGTGAGTCACATACATACATATATGAACATACTAGCCACCCGCTCCGGCTTCGCACGGGTATAAAATATACACCCTACTCCACTATTTAATGGATGTTATTATACATATAAACCTTCCTCTTGAATCACTCTATCTATTAAAAAAACCGCATCGAAATCCGTTGTGTATTTTCAAAGATTTAAGCATACAAAGGGACATAGGGACAGAGTAAGCGACTTTGTTTTATACTATGTAGTGAAGACAAAAAGTCAAACGCGTTCACGACCATTAGCCTTAGGTTCAGGTGTCCATCTCTGCAATTGCGAAGGTAATAATTCTATGGCCACCTCGAATCCACGTGTTGACCAGATAGTCAGTACTCAATATGACAGGTGGTCAGCCATGTTGCCATTTACAAGCGTTTCGTCACGATTTTTTCTGTCACCGTAGTATTCGATGTATTTCGTAAATGTAATTCGTATCTATATTAACAATTTCGTGCGGTAGACTCGTAAGTGTCGTAGGAGGCGACTAAGGTGTAAATCTGTTTACCAATGTTCTATTTCAAAGTTTTCAAGACCCTACCACTAATACTAAACCGGCCTTGGAGTCATCAATAATAATAATAATAAATCTTTATTGGAATCCACTCAAATTTCATAATTATAGAATAACAAATAATTTCAATGCATAATTTTATTTCAATGCATAAATCAAGACTTGTTTACTCAGAAAGGATTACAGTACGTGCATTTATATGTCCCCTCTAAGACAATATCCTCAGGCAGTTTGAATCTCTTTTTATATGGAATAACTACGAGAGGTTGCTAGTCCATCGCCCAATAGATATGTATATTTATAGACTATTGGAGCAAGCGGAGATGCGTCGCCTCGAGCAGCAGTTGAAGACCCTCAGGCTGGCCCAAGAGAAAGAGTCTAAAACCCTGCAGATCATCAACACGGCGGTAAGAACACACCTCTTGTTATCTTTTTATAATATCGTTGGTGCAATTTCCTAAATAGGGTAATTTTATTTTGCGGAGTATTTCGTTAAATCGTCGTTGCGCCTTGAAAAACCGATAAACATTATTTTAAGAAAAATTATCTTTTACATTATGTCCGTCATGCCTGTGGAACCCGTTTTGTGATAACTCAAAAGAATACGAAACTGACTTCTTCTGCTATGAACCGTTCAAACAAAAATGCGCTTCCTAAATTCGTAACAAACAGTTTTTTGTCTTTATCGGTTCTTCCAGGTGCAACGACGAAATTTAAAAGTCACTGGCTTGGGTAGCGACTATTCTAACTAAAACGCGTAACGGGAGTTTGGTGCAGGCATTTAATTGTCGTAATGCTTATCGTTTTCTTCCCATTGAAACTGGAACAAAATACAATACATATACTACACTATCAGACTTTCGCGTGTCTCCGCTATTATGAAGGTACCATGAAATATAATGAAAAAAATATAAGCACTGTTTAAAACCCGTTTAAAAATTATGTATAACTAGTAGTAAATACATTTACGTATTCTAATCCCTTTCGGAGCGGACAGCACCTCAGAAGCATGATTATAATATTCTAGGTCACTAGTTAGTAAAGTATACTAAAAGTCAATGTCGTTAATTATATTAAAATTGCAGGTAAAAGAGAAATCGTTGGAATACGACAAGAAAAGGCGATCGCTCCAAGACGAAATAGAAGTTGACAAGAAACGGTTGTTAAGACGAAGCTCACAGCCTTTGAATAAGCACGATGACACCTTTTCCAAAGACCTAGGCAATCTAGACGCCCTAAATATGACTAGAAGTTTAAATGAGAAACATTATTCCTTTAACATAGACGAAAATTCAGTATTTGCCCCTTCATATAACCTAGATAAGTACCTAAGACAAAACTTGAACCCTAAAACAGATTCTAAGGTGACGAATCTATACGAGAATAAGAATTTTGAATCAAATAGTAATAATAGTGAAAAACCAAGGAATATAGATTCTATTAATTCCTTAGCTGGATTCAAAAGAGTAATGTCGGAGGATTGGAGCAAATTTAAAGATAGTACAGGCACCTTCGAACTTGAAGATACAACTACAGGAGAAACTGTTGTACCAGCAAACGCTGAACAAAAAGACATCAAATCAGCAGAAGTGATGAAATCAGCAGATGTAGCAGTGGAAACACGAGTGAAAACAGCAAAAAGTGATCCGGTAAAACGTTATAGTAGTGGAACTATGGTAGTGGAAAAAGCATTAGTACATAGTGAGCCAACTAGAAAAAACACGAAAAGTTACGAACCGTCCATTCTAAAGAACGATTTCAGTGAACTAGTGACGAGCAAAGCCGACGAAAGTCTTCCCATACCGGTATTACCGTATTTATCCGAAGCCAATGTTGGGAACGGTAAAAAAGAGGAGGTTTCCAAAGGAATGAAGAGGTTGGAAGATAAATGGTCGGTACCGATAGTGCAAAAGCATATTTTAAAGGCCCAACCTAGCGCTAATGGTAAGAATGTTAATATTCTTACTCAGTTGGGTTCTATTAGGAGGCAATTGCAGTTGGAGCAAATGAAATTGGATAGTAAGACTACTAGACATAGTCTGGAATAGACGAAAGTAACTAATTATGATATGAAGAATGTCTATATATTATAAATGATTGCACAAAAATGCAGTTATATTGCGTAGATTTTGTACTAAATTGTGTAACAATCTTATGAAAATTTATTTAAATAGGAAATTCCTAACTAAAATATAGCCAAATTATAATAAATGTACATTGTGACAATTTCAAATATTCTTTTTAAAAGATAAGTAATAACCGATTCCATTAAGTTCTAAATTTTAGGAAATTAATTCAAAAATATAGTAGATTCTCAATTTTTATTCTCCATTGTAAATTTTAGTGAAGCCAAATTATATTTAAATATGCCTTTATTTTTCGTGATAATGCAAAAAATAACACGTTTATAGTAGATGTTCTACAAAATACATAAAATTTGATTTCATGAACCATAGTTATTTTTAAGATTATCTCTAAATACAATTAATAAACGTTTAAAAATTCTTTATTATTTGAATCGTATTTTCTATTTGCACGACACGCTTTATTAGAATAATTTGTGAAGGAATAAATATATCGTTTTTAGGTTAGAATTTAAGTCAAAATGTGGATTTATTTTAAGTAGATGCAAGATTTTGATTAATATAACGAAGTATGTGCCTATATTCGAGTATTTAAGTGGAATAATGCCAAAACGTGCCTAATAGATTATTAGTAAATTGATCTTTTTATGAAAGCATTTGATTTTTCTGTTTAATTTCAATTATTATTATAGATGATAATGTAAAGCCATTTTGTTTTTAATTGTTTCAAGTTTTTTTTTATTACAGTCATAAAACTCGACATTGATTTTTGCTATTTATTTCGTTAAGTTTAAGTGTAGATTGCAGTTGAATAGAATGTTTTGTTTTGTGCTAGCCGCTCGATAGTTTGATCACAATTATCCTATGATTATTCCATAATATTATTTGTAATTGAATGAGCCATGTTGCATCTAGTGTTTTTATAAATACTAATAATATTATCATTCTCTCAATTTAGTTGTAAGAATTATCACGATGTCAATATTTTATTGATTATTAATAAAATTTTCGAATCTTATTTTTTGTATTACTTACGTCATAATATAAACGATACTACACTATCAAAGCATTTCATTTCATATTTTGCATGCTGATGTTTTCAATTTTATCCCCATCATTACATTAAAAAAGAATATTCATGAACAGGCTACATGGATTTAGTTTTGTTTGCCCTTCCTAAAGGATAAAATTTCCGGCTACTACTTATTCATTGGCGGGAAATAAAAATTTGCTATTATAATTTTATTTTGTTGTAGAAATTCATTTTTCGTAACTCATAATCGTAAAAGAGTGTTTGTTAGTGAATAAAAATGAATAAAAAGAGTATATGTAAAAAATTGGTCATAAAATTCAATGCAATGAACAGGCTGTATGGACATAGTATCCTTTCCTGAGGGATGAATGTTACTACTACTTTTATAAATTGGCGGGAAACTAAAAATCTGTTATTTTAATTATCATCTAGAAAAATATTATTTCATACTCATAATAAATACATTGCAATGGAAGAAAAAAGAGACTTTGTAAATAGAAATGGTGAAATAGTCATTTTACTTAAAGGAATACTTCATTGATAGCACTCGAATGTTAAGCAAGGAAATTATAAAACCGAAAATTCCATTTGAACTTGTATAGCGAAGAGGAAAATGCAATGCATAGGAACCGTTACAATTAGCAAAGTAAGTGGCAACATTCATTCTATTACTTCTTTTCAGCGTAAATCCCGTAACATTTGCAGCACGTCCTTTAAACCTAGATCTTAGTCAAACTTTTTAAACCACCAACTAGTCTTATTTCGAGTCTATTTAATGAGCTCCTGGAATTTTAATTTTTAATTTCTCTTAAAAGAAACGTGATCTCAACATGAGTCCGTAATTTTTTAAAGTCATGACCTTTCTTTATTTTATAATCATTCATTTGGATTTCTATTTTCTTAGCGTTTTGCTTTTCTAAGGGGTCTGGTACCTCATATACAATTTATTCAATAAGGTACATTCACAATCTTAGCCACGTTGTAATTGAACCTTTGGTAATTCTACAGCAACATATAGACCAAACACAATGGACACGTGAAAATATCAGCGATCCATATACTTCTGACTACATCTTAAAAAATAATGGTCGTATGGGTTATGATTTATGGTCAATTTTAAGAAGCACGGCGCAAAACGCGATCATAAAGACCCTAACACAATTCATACGATTGGCAGTGAAGAAGTTTCCCATGGAGGGTGCGTTTTTCTATTGATAACTGGCCTCAAAGTTTAAACCATCGTACTGCAACCAATGGAGATCTTTTCAAAGAGGCTTTCTAATTTTCAAATTTTTGTATACTTACACACTTTTTAGTAAAAGAAAATTTTTTTTCATCGTAACAATATTTATGGCAAGACCTTGACATAGATACTGACTGGTGGTTGCGAATGTTTACATGATTTCGGTTTCATGTAGTATAATAAGTGATAATTCATTCCAGTGCGCACCGTATTAAAATTATTAATAATATTTTTACATATTTTATAGTTTGAATCGACAGAAGGATATAATATATTATATAAATTATACACAGGCTGTATGCACAAGTATTCTTTGCTTTTCCAGGAGGGATAAATTTTTACTACTAAAATTTTTATAGATTGGCGGGAAATCTGATATTCTAATTTACATTTATAACATCATTTTTTCATGACTCATTATAATATACATAAATTCATTGCATTGGAACACAAAAAAAATTTATTAAAATAAATGTTGGAAGAGTCTTTTTTCAAAAAGGTATCTCTTCTTGATCATAATATGTTAAACAAGGGCATTATAATCGTAAAACTATTTGAACTTGCACAGCAAAGAGGAAATCACGATGCAAAGTAAGTGGGGACGTTAATTATATTAATTCTTTTTAGCTTAAATCCCGTAACATTTGCAGCACCTCCTTTAAACCGAGATGTTAGTCAGAGTTCGTAGAGTCCGTAATTTTTTAGTCGTGACCTTTTATTAATTATTAATCATACATTTGGGTGTATATTTTCTTAACCTTAACAATTAATTCATTAAATTTATTCACATTGTTACTACACCTAAGAAAATTCTGAATAAGTAGTAGATGGACATGATGGATAAGTATAAAGAGATCAATGGTTCAAAGTGATAGATGCAGTTCTGTCTGCTTCGTAAAGAATAATGGTCATGAAGTGTGAGAATTGGAGGTTAGAAAATGGAAATACTAAAAACCAGTACAAAATAGCTCTTTATTTAAAATTATGTAACAATCTTTATTTTAAAATCACAATCAATATTTTACGCATTATTATACTATTTTGACACATATAATGTCTAGAACACAATAACAATTCTTATGAAAACTGCTTCTAATAATACCCGTATAAGTATTAAAACAAATACACAGTACAGAATTTTTACATAAAACACGTTAAGAAATTATATTTATATCAAAATTACCGCAAATATGATAACAATATGAGACGAGGGAAAATGCAATAAGCATACGTTTACTAAATTCCATCATTCATACAAATATAGAATCTGTAGAGATTATTTCAGTATAACCTTTACGAAATAGAATCACTCGATCATTCTAAATACCTTTTTAAAACAATTACAATGAAGATAAAAATACAAATGAAATCGAAAAATATTTATTATGTTGCATTCATCTGAAATAAACTAGTTGCCAATCTTTGTCATATGCAACCACTTGGAATATTTGTACCCATAACATAAACTATATGCCAAACGTCACGAGGAGACGTATCACCCGAAAAACATTACATAATAAATACATACATAATCATTATATTTTACTATGAAAGTAGGGAAGTGAATAATAGAAATATAATATATATACGTATTATATACACTTGAGTGCAGAAAAATATATAGAGTAGAAAATTGTATTAGGATTGTCGTATGTTTTATATTAATAACATTCATATGACGTTACTTTCCGGTAAATCCATTTCTGTTTGGATAATGACTATTCCATATCTATTTCGTTATTTGTTAATCGAAAGTAATTACGTAAGTACTACAACTTACTATTACTTATTTCAGAATGCCTACTTAGAGGCATCCTAACGATATCTTACTTTGTGAATTAAACTGAAGAGACTTTCCTTGCACCCAAGTGTATACCAGGCACATATATTATTCGAATAATGAATATTACTCATATTGTTAATTATTATTCAGGTACGTAAATGCTAACTAGTTTCCGTGCTTCCTTGCATGTTATAGGAAACTTTGGGACTACGAGTACATACATATTTCAATCATTTTCGGGGTTGCTATGGCATTAGTATCCCGTGCTGATCTGAGACGTAAATAGAATGATAACTAGCTGCCTTTCGTATATCGTATGAGGCATCTTTTGCAATGGGACTAGGAAAGTAAAATACTCTAAATTAACACCAACGTAACCCTGATAGTAATGCTAAAGGTAAACTAGGAGATACGTAGGCCAATCAAATAGCAACATTCACGTTAAATTACGAGTACATATATATATTCTCTTTTAATTATGGACGGAATTTCGGAGACGCGTTAACATCTCCTAGGTCACTTTTAGCATTCATATTTAGGGTTTTTATATCATATGGAACGTATGAATTAAACACCCAAACGATTCCATTTCCTATACAAAAAACGGCAGCTAGTAAGCATTCTTTTTACTACTTTAGTCATGTCTCAGAAACTTTTCGAGGGTAGGTCCACATCTCCCTAAGGGATCTTTGGGGAACATAATCATGTCATCCACCCACGTGAATGGCAAGAGTCTGTTCTCTATCACTTGTCTCCATTTGGCATTTTCATTGGCTAGATCTCTATAATTATCACCAGTCACTATAACCCCGTCAAACTCCGCTGCGCACTGGATTATGTATCTGTAAGAGTTTGAGTAAGATGTAAGGTATGATTAAGGGAATATAGTTTTATCATAATTGTTTAGGAAAACATTAACATGTGCATCAAATATAGTTAAACGTACAGTAAAGGTTAGGTTAGAGTTGACTTGTATTATCTTGTTGACAATTCAGTATTTTTCGTGTGAAATTTTATAATTATTGAAGTTCGTTTAAATACTAGTCACATTTATAAATAAATCAATATTTATAATATCATAAAACCTAGTAAGTAAATTTTGTAGGTTATTTTTCACATGCTAGGTTAACAGCCTTAATTTATGGTATGTCGTAGGAAGCTACTAAGGGACTAAGAGTCACTTACAACTAATTAAACAATAGGCCATTAATTGAGCACCAATATTTGTTTATTTATTTACTATAATAATCTTAAAAGTAATTCAGAACACGCGAAAAAACTAATGTTTAAGAGGTTCTGTTCACAAAATGAATGTATTAATTAAATAATTGTCTAAGCTAGGGTTATTTGTAACGAATATTAATTTACTTGATACTCACCTATCATCGTAGGACGTGACAGTTTTCCCTCTGATTTCTCTAGAGGGTGTATAGACAACGTAACCGTTTCTCTCTAGGGAATCGAGCAGTTTAGGATTTGTACTTTTGCCCATTTTGCATCTGAAACAAATGTATATATATATAAACGTACGGGTATGAAAACCCGGCTTCGCTCGATATAGGCCGATTTGTCGCTACACTAGAGCCATATTATCCGAAAACACAAAATGTCATTAAAAAAAGCCAAGACTTAGAGATCGCGCCACATAAATTGGCAGTAGGCAAACTTGGAACTAAATTTGACGTTTCCGCCATTGCGTGTTATTTTGTATTAAAGGTAAATTTAGTATTACCAGCGTTGTGTTTTTTGCTCACTCTTTGTAATTTTTATGTTTGTTAAGGGAGATTATAATAAATTGATTTCCGGAGTTTCTTGTTAGTTCTTCTCCAAGCTAGGGTCTCCGCTGATCTAACCACGGTAAAAAATATGTAAAGTCAATGCTCAGTGCCATGTTTGAAATAATAGTTTTAAGAGATTCGCGGTTTATACTCATGATATAAGATATAAGGGTGTGTATAAGATTGATTGCAGCTGTGGGAAATCCTACGTCGGACAGACTAAACGGTCTATTGCGGACAGAGTGAAGGAACACATAATATATGTAATATATAATACGAAGGATAAGTCCCGTTAATTATTAATCATGTTTGAAATAGTTTAATAAACATATTTTGACTTTGATATATTAATTTGTTTTATTTGAGTTTATAGCTCTGCAACCAAAGACCGTTACAAATGAAACCTATAATGTATCGAGCCGTATGGCACAGTGAGTGCTAATTTTGGCTTGTTTACTGGTAACACTGAATTACGCGACTGGCGACGACTAATGTCATAGGAGGCGACTAGGGTACTAGGGGTGATGGAATGTATAGGACGATGATAAAATATTATCACTGTTCTCTCTTAATATCACAACCCTAATATTAAAACAAAAAGTGACCAAGATTTTTTGGAGGTTCTAGCCACAGTGTGATAAAAGGAATTGAATTTTGATGTATGTTAATAATTGGGAAGAATCATATGGGTGAGAGAGAACCCCTATTTATTATCATCATCATCATCATCAGCCTGAAGTAATCCACTGTTGGACATAGGCCTCCTCCAAATGACGCCACTTCTCCCTGTCAGTGGCCGTTCGCATCCATTCAATGTCGGCCAACCTGCGCAGGTCGTCTTCCCACCTTGCCGGGGGGCGCCCCACACTACGTTTACTGAGACGCGGTCTCCACTCTAGGACTTTTTTGCTCCAGCGACCATCAGTCCTTCTGCATACGTGACCAGCCCAACTCCACTTCAGCGTGCTAATTCTTTTCATAATGTCGGTAACTTTAGTTCTCTGGCGTATCACCTCATTTCGGATGCGATCTACCAGAGAAACCCCGAGCATTTTCCACTCCATAGCACTAATTATTATATTCTATTTATTATAATCCTTGATATAAACTATCTGATAGAGGGGATTTTTCGGCAGCTCTATCACCCCGCATATGGAAGAATGACTAGAAAATGTATGTTTCCTCACCTAAATCTAGGTACGAAAGCTTTTACAATATGTCCTCTTCTCAAAAAATAATCTATGCAGATCTTCAGACCTTCAACTGAGAAAAATCTACCTCTTCCGTGCCTGAAAATAAAGCAAAAATACCTTTAATACATCTATGAATATATTCATCATTTAATAGGTGCACAGAACCTCAGGGATATATCTCTTAGGTCAATTTAAGACCTATTATGGTGATGTTTATATTTAATAATATTGTAATATTGGTGATGGGCTGCTAATTCTTTAATTTTTTTTGTTTAAATAATGTATCTTTTCTTAAAAAGCCTCATTAGGCAAATTGTGGTTCAAATATAATAAACATTTCAAGGATGAAATGTGGCAGCTATTGCTGGACAGATCAGTTAGATGTAGAAAAACTTTAAAAATACAATCAAACAATTAACTTTAAACATTTAATGCAGATTAAAAATACTGTAATTTTATATGCTAATATTTTTTGGTGACATTATTGTTTATTATTTTTATGACATGAAGATATAACTCAGAGAATGCAGAATATTTATGGTTGTCCCAGAATCTGAACTAAATCAGATAGATTTATCAAAACCATTCTAGGTGTTGATCTATTGTAGCTGTCTAATTATATCTGCATATATGTATGTACTTAAGTTAGCTGGTTACATTCTCAGAAAAATACTCACTCAATAGCAACATTACTTCCATCTATAACTATCATGCGTAAACCAGATTTCTTCCTGATTTCACGTGCCGGATTGTATATGTTGCTACCCACACTATTCTGTGAACACCTTTTACCCAATATCACCTCTTTTATAAAACTGTCCTCCTGCGTATTCCTTCTAGAGCACAGTGTGTTTCCCTGTAAGAAAAATATAGCAAGTGGTTTATCATGAAACCTAGCGACCCGCTCCGGCTTCGCACTTCTGGCTATTTAATGGATGTTATTATACATATAAACCTTCCTCTTGAATCACTCTATCTATTAAAAAAAACCGCATCAAAATCCGTTGCGTAGTTTCAAAGATTTAAGCATACAAAGGGACATAGGGACGGAGAAAGCGACTTTGTTTTCTACTATGTAGTGATAGACAAATAGGGTGTCTTTTCTGGAGGGAAACTGAAGAAATGTGCTTTCCTCCTACCATGAATGCTTTTTACAACTTCTGTGCTAGTTGAGACGTAAATAGAATGCTGAGATACTAAGGGTCATTGCAATATTGTCTCAACAGCTAATATTGAATATGATTGCCATCATAACCTTTCATAATGCTAAATAGGGTTCCCATCTCTTACAAGGATTTTGAGTTGTTATTGTACTTTAACAGATGGTGTTACATGTACAATCACATAGTACATTGATCTTCTCATCTTAAAAAATTAAAATCAGAAGATTGTAGCTATTATACATTGTTGTTGCGCCTAGAAAAACCAATAAAGTCTAAATTGTACCTTTTGATAAAAGACAAAAAACTGTTTTTTACAAATTTAGGACGGGGATTTTTGTTTGAACAATACATAGCGGAAAAAGCTCATTTCTTATTCTTTTGAGATATCACTAAACAGGTTTCACACGCAAGACTGGCATAGCTAGTATGCTTTCATAGTGAAAAAGATAATATTTCTTAAAATATTGTTTATTGGTTTTTCCAGATGCTTAGGCGCAGATGTTTTAGATACTATGATAATAAATTAAATAGAGAATTATAAATTAACATTGAAAATCAAAAATTTTAATGATATCAGAGAAAATATCTTCTTCCCTTATTGAAAACTGTTTTAAAAACATATGTCGCTTATCAGTTCAGTATCTTGTTCATATTATTTGTTTTGGTGCTTTAAAAACACATGTTTTGTCTCTGCACTAAAACAGGTTATTTTATCTTTTCTTATTATTTGTATTAGTACTAGTATAGTAGTCTTAAATCTGTGGCTAAACATAACTGAGGAGACAAAAGGCAAGTGATGATTTTACTATACTAAATAGAATTTGACAAATCTCTTACCTGGGTAGTCATGTTGCAACTACTAAGTATTTTTCCCGTTACAAATTCCAGAAATTGAACCTTCTCCTTTATATCCATATGAGAAATGCGTTTCCTTTGGAACAAATTACTTACAGACCTATCCACATTAATCACTGTTGCTACTGAATCGTTTAATGTAGACCCATCAGACGCTGATACACCATTATCTGTATTTACTAAGTCTATCACTGTATTCTGGGTTATATTTGTGGCTTTGGTCAAGTCTATGGTTAGGTATGAATCAGGATTGATGTCTTTCGTTAAATCTAACACAGGGTGACTGGGGGTAGACTTCTTATTAATTGTAGATATATTTGAGATGTTCATCTTAGTTTTGCCATCACTCTTTGGTGTTGAACACTTGAATGAATTTTGACTAGGTTTTTTAGGCGTTTCATCATGTACAATGATAACAGTGTCATTTGCGCTACTATTTTCTTCAGTGGTACAGTCCAGACCACTATCGTCCACTAAGCTAACAGTACTAACGTTGTTACTGTTCTGTTCACGCAATCGCTTAAACAACTTGTGTATGGACTGGCATTTTTTGTTCTTTCTTCTTTTACCAGCCATCTTCGCTGACCCACTCTTTTTTGAATTATCACACATAATAACCGCAAAATTCGATTTTATGGTGTACCTATATCAATAAACTCTAATGATAAATAAATAAATATAATTTTTATTTAGAGGTTATATCGTTATTTTGTCCACATTTAAGAACAATGAGCCAAAAACAAGTATACTTTCTAGACGAAACTAATTTAAAAAAAAACAAAATTCTACAGGCTAAACTTCACATTACATACAAGTGATTTAAAAATTAAATGAACAATAACGAACAGATTTCTAGGTATTCTAACACTTATATAGAATATGATTTTGCCTTTTTTGCCAAGTAGGGTTGTAAAGAAACAATTGTGGTCAGTCACAACTCACAAGTCAAGTAAAACAATAAGGTCTTAATTTTATAAAGTATTCATTCTTCATGAATAATGATTTAACATCTAATTATAGGTATAAAGTATTTGAATTTTATAAGTGCAAGTAAATTTATTTTAGATAATACCAATGAGGGAATGTAACTAAACAATTTTAATATATAACATAAATACTGTGACTAAAAGTTATGCAATAGCTATAATTTTTTTATTGATTTTTAGTGTATTAGTCCTTAATGTTATTGGTGATTATAGTCTGGCTAACGAAAGTAGATACTGAAAAAGCGCGGCAAATTTAAAATATATTAGCATTGCAACCCTAAAATAAAAAGGAAAGGCGGAACAACTCACTTTGATACTTTGACATTTATTTTTATTTTACTAGTGGATGCTTCCAATTTTGTCCGCGTTATGGCGTGATTAAAAGTAGCTTAAATAACTTGTAATCTCTTTATTAACTCCATACCAAACATCACACGGATACGTCACTCCATTGTAGAGTATTAAAGGAACAAAAAGAACAAACAAAAAATAACTAAAACGAATATGAACTTACTTAATTAAAATAAAATAATATCAAGACATTTTGACCGCACTAACATAACCTAACTATACGCAAGTCAACCATAAAGAAACGTCAACAACACGCCATCTTCGGCGTCAGATATAGGAATACCATACACTGATTCTGATTTTACCAAATTTTTCCGAAAACAGATAAAAATTAATTTTCTTTAAAATAAAATTGCCTAGTTTTTCTCTACCTAATGATTTAAGATATAGTGTACCTAATTACTTAAGCTATTTATTAGACCAACGTAAGGCTTAGTGTAGCTTTTGAAATGATCTAACACGTACATACGAAACTTATTTTCGATTAACACAATTCAGCACACGTACGAATTTTTAAAACTCATTGTATAAAATGTTTAATGAGTTTGTTTTAAAAATTGCCTTTTCGCAATAAATTGTTCCTAAGTACTTTCTACTTAAAATACCCCAAATTGTAGGATAAATATCCGATGGTAGTAACACTTTAGTGTTGTCATATAAAAAGTTTGCAAAATCATCCAGTATCTACTTTCGTTAGCCAGACTATAGACATTTTTCATCTCGTATTTATAATAATATTATTAAATCTCATTTGACTTATTAGAATAATCAATATTTTATTGATTGTATTTCACATATTTACTGATTAGGATGTACCATTTTTATTACGCCGGGAAAATGTGTTTATCTCGTCTTAATTTATAATGTGATTTCAAATAGCTATTTAATAGATTGATAAAGGCGGACAATTTTTTATTAAAGTGGTGATTTAATGTAGTGAACATAATTTTAAGATACCCATAACGTATTTTGAAACTTCTGTAGAAACGATACTCCGAGCCAACTTTGTCTTGGGTTCCCGCCGTCCCAACTGAAGCTATAATCCTAATCTTTTCATTGAAATCGTTTACTTTTTTCCATAATTTCATTCTGATCTTTACATTTTCTTCATCCTTTTATCAAAAAATATTCATGTATAGGCCGTATGGACTTAGCATCTATTGCTTTTCCTGAGGGATAAATTTTACTACTACTACTTTTTAGGTTGGCGGGAAATAAATATCTGTTATTTTTAACATCGAGAAAATTATTTTTTCATAACTTATTATAATATAAATAAATACATTACGTGTTAACTAAAAGACAGTTTGTTAAAAGAAATTGTGGAAGAATCGTTTTACTTAAAAGGATACTTTAGTGATCATATATTAAACAAGGAAATACAAAAACGAAAATTCTATTAGAACTGGCATAGCGAAGCGGATATTACTATGCCAAGGGACCGTTACAATTACCAAAGTAAGTGTCAAGAGTTATTATATAACTTATTTTCAGCTTTAATACCAGTTACATTTGCAGCACCTACCTACTTTAAAAATAATATACCTATTCTTCTTCCTAATTATAGGTTCAGACTTGAAAGACCATCGTCACACATAGAGGAGTGGATAAAATTCACGGATCCCTATACCTACGAGTATATTTCGATTTATTTTATTTGATGTAATTTTGTATCATCTTTTTTCTTCATCGTTCTTTCATACTTACATACATACTTCACGATCTTAAATCCTATCCTTTTCGGGGTGGAGTCAAAATTATTTCTCCTAATTAGAACATTGTTGGCATTCATGTCGTGGTCGTGATGGCATTAATGGAACATCAGTGATAGGTTTTTAACCAATTGCCCAATACATTTCATTAACCTCTAGTCCATTGTCCAATCCAATTGAGTCTATTGGCTAAGGGTAGTCGGCACACAGCATTCTATTTACGTACCTAGCGTGGGGCCTCAACACTCATCAGCATATAAATCGATAATTTACCAATATCTCATGAATTAACTTTTCATAATAGCTCTCCTGGTTATTTATGGGACCCTGGTTAAAGAGAATATAACAAACTAAAAAAATATTAAAATATTATATTGGTACTTGTAAAGGCAAAGCGCGGACTTCGGAAACTCAATTTGGAACTTTCAATGAATGTCTAGGAATGGAGAGAAACATTAGTCGTAATTTGTTATACAAAAGAAAGGGTGGCATATAAAAGAAAGGAGGGCTGCGAACGCAAGTAATAGATCCGAAGTGGAAAGTAGAGTTGGACGGGGTAGGCCGCGTAGAATATAGATAGGTCAGTGTAGAAACATCATTCTAATGTTCACAGCGTGAACAACGGAAGGGCATGTATGAAAAGATTAACGGGTGTGAGTGAAGCAAGTGATATTTGTTAGTATCGTTCCATGTGGCGATCGATAGTCTCGGTCCTTCCTTAGGTACGTAGAGCTGTGAATGTATGTATCTATGGAATGTAAGAGATTAAACACAAAAATACTAGGAGCACATAAAACCTAAGCCCACATATATGTAAGAATGTTATATTGTAACGAGTTGAATGGACAATTAGAATTAGCTCGGTGGATTTAAGCGGACTCGATGGTAATGGCGGTCATGCTGTATGAAAACTGGAGGTTAGACAATATAGAAACTCAAAATTGGTACAAAAAGCACTTTATTTAAAAACATGTAATAAATTACAAACAATTTGTAAACGACCAAATTCACAATCAAACAATACGAGATACAACAAAGACAGTACAAATTTTTACTTCAACAACACATACTGATGAGAAGATTTCTATCAGAATTACCGCAAGTAAGACAATACGAGACGAGGGAAAACGCAATAAACATACTATTACTCAATTCCAACATACAAACATATATAATCTTTAGAGATTATTTCAGTACAACATTCACGTAATACAATCACTCAATAATTTGAATAAGTTTTAAAAACAATCACAATAAATTTAAAACAATTACAAAACATGAAGTGGAAAAATGTTTTTCTACCAAGTTGGTTCAGCTGCATTAAATTGGTTGCCAATTTTTAGTTATGTCTCAGAAACTCTTCGAGGCAAGGTCCACAGTTCCCTAAGGGATCTTTGGGGAACATAATCATGTCATCCACCCACGTGAAGGGCAACAGTCTTTTCTCTATCACGCACCTCCATTTTGGGTTTTCATTGATCAGTTCACAGAAATCGTCAGTTGACACCACAATCCCGTCGAACTCCGCTGCACACTGGATTATGTACCTGGAAGGATATGCAACAATATTAATATGCTGTAACTATTAATGTTTTTAAAGGGTTGCGTTAGTAGTGCCTATGACCGCCGAATGTATATGTGGGGTGTGAGTGTCAATGAAGCGAAAGTGGTTTGTCAGAATCGGGACGGGATGGGGTTTTGTTATCTGCGCCTAACCCTCTAAAGAGAAACGGGCGGAATGGGTGTGTATATAAATGGCATGATTGTCTCCAATGATACTAATTCTAACAAAAAGTTGTCGGCACTTTACATTCTATCCACTTTGGTGTAACACATATCTCTATCCAACTCACGTATCATCGTAGGACATGATAGTCTTCCCCCTGATCTCCCTAGAGGGTGTAAAGACAACCAAGCCTTCGCTCTCTAGGCAATCCAGCAGTCTCGGGTTTGTACTTCTGCCCGGATTCAATCTGAAACAATAATTACTATACATATCAGGTCCGTTAAGTTCATGTGGTTACCTTCTTCATTGGTACTGCTATATAGTATATAACTATTCACCAGATAGTCAGCAGCACAAATAACGTGTTAAAAAGGTCGCATAGCCACTAAAAATGTTTACCCTCACCATAGTACTTATACTTTTCGCAATGCATGGACACTTGAAATTGTATTGTACATAAGTAAACCTGGGGGGTAAATATGCTAGTATCTTTCTTTCTTCCTGGCTATAATATACATGTATGCCATATAGGCGATTTTACTTAGTGCTGGCTTATTGTCACCATTATTTCATTGCATCAAAAACGCATGTAAATATATGTATGTATACTCACCTAAATCTTGGCACGAACGCTTTTACATCATGTCCCCTTCCCAAAAAGAAATCAATGCAGATCTTCAGTCCCTCGACTGAGAAACATCTACCTTTTCCGTGCCTAAAATATGATAAAAAAATAGTTTAAAATAAATAAATGAATGCTATCTGGAACGTCGATATTTTTCCCAGTAAGTTTCTACGGTAGTCAATGATATGTTTGGTCCCCAAGGTTCTGTCCACCCGGAAATGGATTAAGAAACGAGAAGTACATCGTAAGGAAATCTCTCATCATGTTTTGTCTCATCAAGTTTCCAACTTTGGATAAGTTTTTATATTAGATTTTATTATATACAGTAAACATAAAAAGAAAATAATAATAATTAAATAAATAAATAAACTAATGCGTTTACACAATATATTTTATAAACCTACGCATATGTATGTGGGTATTGACCCCTTTCAGTTAGTTCAGAAACTTGGGAGATACTCAGACACTTTTAGCTAATCTTTTTGGCTATGAATTAGCAAGCTGGCACCAATGTTCTACATGAATGCCGGCACAAGGTGTTGTGCTATAAGTGACCAAAGAGATATTATATTCGCTTTGTAGGTATATTCTGTCCAACCCAAAAGGTAAGACAGGACTTAAATTTATGTATTACTTAAGCTAGCTGATAACAAATACTCACTCAATAGCCACGCAACTTCCGTCTATAACAATCAAGCGTAACCCACACCTCTTCTTGCAACAGTGATACGGATTGTATATATTACTGCCCACGCTATTCTCCGAGCATGTCTTTTCGCATTTGTCGTCTGGACAGCAGGGATCACTGCACGGATCACTGCAAGGATCACTGCAAAATATGCTGCAGGGATCACTACACGGCTCACTGCAAGGTATGCTGCAGGGGTCGCTGCACGGATCGGTGCAGGGCTCACTGCACGGGTCACTGCAGGATTTACAGCAGGGATCACAACAGGGATCAGGGCAGGGGTTCTGGTTAAGTAAAATATAATACAAAAATATTATAGTCAATTTCAGCGTAGCTCAGAATTTCGGAACTCAGTTGTTTGGGGCTTGACTCTGTATCAGGGTACTAATGAAAATGATAATGTAAATTTTCGTAAATAGATTTACGAAATGCACCGAATACTACGATGAGGGAAAACATCGTGAGGAAACGTATCTGTTCCTCGAACAGGTAATAGTTGGTGCTTGTAAATGGCGACATTGATTACTACCTATCAGATTGAGTACTAGTGTCCTTAGACTTACTACCTCCGTGACTGCGTAAACCTGAACTTCTGACTACCCCGCATGGGTTAATAGTCGTGAACGTTTTGTTTGTCTGAGTAATATATTTATTAAATCTTAAGCTTTTGAAAACGACCATTCCAGAAATCTAATACGATAGATTGATTGATAAGTGTGGGGATCCCAGGACTACATATTTTCTATATAATTTAATTTTTATTTGTAATGTAAATTTACAGTTTTAATTTGTTTACCCATGATTACTGTATAAAATTTAATTAATTGAATATGATAACTAAGTCTAATATGTCATAATATAATTTATCAACATAATCATTCACATAATCAAATTTTGCACAATAAATAATAATACCAATTTCCTAATATTCAATAATAGATTAAAATTCAAAACACTTCTTTGTGAAAAAAACATTATTACTATAAAGTGATTGCTTAACTCTTAAATAATAATAATCCCATTAGCAGTGTAGAACCTACGTTCAATTAAAATTTCCAGAAATAGCGAATGTGACATAAATCGAATGTGATTTATCGAATTTAAGATACTTAAATGGGAATGTCTGCCTACGCCTCTGTAGGGAAGCGGGGGAAACTTTCTTTCCTTGTGGCATGAATGCTTTTTAACGACTGATCTAGTCTGAGACGTAAATAGAATACTAACTCTTTATCTTCTACCTAAATGAATGCTTTTTTCTTCCGTGCCTAGCCTAACCCAACGGTCAATATTATTGCAATCACAACCTTTACATAATGCTAAACATAACTGAGGAGATCATACATATGTCACTGAGCATTTGTCCACTGCGAATAGGAATTGAAGAACAAATTACTTACTGGCATGTTGCTACTAAATAATGAGCCCGTCACAAATTCTGATAATTGAATCTTCTCTTCATATGAAAAAAAAGGTTTCCTTGGGAAATTTAACCTATATACCTATCTATTCACATTAATTTTATACTTATCTACATTAATAACTGAAATTTTTAACGCAGACCCATCAGACGCTGACACACCATATTTTTAATTAGTTTATGACTGCGTTCTGGCTGTTATATATCTTTGGTGAAATCTATGGTCTGGTACGAAACACGATTGTTCTCATTAGTCAATTGCATCACCGTGTGACTGTCAATATATTTAATCAATAATCGGAAATATATTTAATTATTTATTTCATTTTATAAACATTACACATTTTAATATTAGTCATTAGTATTAAACACTTGAATGATCTGTGGATAGGTGTAATAGGAATTTAATCATTTACAATTATAACTGAGTCTTTTTCATAGCGTTTTTCATCCAGGGTATAGTGCAGCCCACTATCATCCAACAAGCTAACTGTACAGTGGCTATTCCGTACACGCAATCGCTCATACATTTTATGTTTGGACTGGCATTTTCTGTTCTTTTTTCTTTTATTATAAATCATTGCTGACACATCGATGCGTGGCCAAGGGCGAGCGTGCTCTTTAGCGTGCCTTTGTCCTGTTACCTGGTGAACATCGGATAGGTACTAATAGTCATACCCATTTGAACTGGGCTTGTGGTTAGGATGATTAGTTGATACCCCTGGAACCGTGGGACTTAAAATGTGTCAAAAGTTATTATTATACACTGTCACGCCACTGCTACCATGCGGCAAGCGGGCGCAAAAGTTTCGCTTTGCAACGATCCATATTTGTGGAGGAATGTATTAAATGTTAGATGAGGTATGCTTGACAATGAAAGAGAGGTAATTTGGATTTACTGCGTGTGAATAAAACGAAGCGTAAGGGAAAGGAGTTCATAAGTTCTGGCTGCGGTCGGATAACCATCTGGCCCGGTGTTACGGACATTGAGCAGGCTCTTCAGGGGTGTGTCTTCTTTTGTCAGAGAGTATAGGAAGGTAAAGGCTCAGTATATGAAGAAATTTGAATTGGTGAGATAATAGAAGTTAAAGTATGAGGGCATGTGCCCAAGAATGTGGTGGTTGTCTGAGCCGTTGCAGAGGAATTCAAAAAGATAAAGAATGAGTTAAAGAAGAAAGTGGAACGTAGAAAGTGAGATGTGAAAGAATGAAGTTCGCTGAAGCAAATATAAGGTTTCGAAAGGTGAATTTTGGAAAGGGAATACAAGAGATGGTAAATGAGAGTGTGATATTGCAAGGAGAGTGAAGAAGGGAACGCGGTACTTACTTCACCGTAATGGTCATGCTACGTGAGCACTGGAGATTAAATATAAAATAATATTAAAACTCAAAATTGGTACAAATAGCCCTTTATTTAAAAAAAGATAATAAACTAAAACAATTTGTCAGTGGCCAAAATCACAATAAAACATATTTTAGGTATTATACTATTGTACCTCATATCTAATACGCAATAACAATTTCTATGAAATTTTGCTGAAACAATGAACATACTCAGCATTAAAACAAAGACAGTACAAAATTTTACATAGACACATAAAAGATGATAAGAAATAATATTTCAATCAAAATTACCATAAAAATGATAACAATATGAGAAGAGAGAAAATGTAATAAGCATACATTTACTCAATTCCAACAAACATATAATCTTAAGAGGTTATTACAGTACAACATTCACGTAATACAATCACTCATTAATTTGAATACCTCATTAAAACAATTACAATGAACACAACAAAAATCCAAAAGAGTGGAAAATTATTTATTTTTACCAGTTCGGTTCAACTGAAATAAATTAGTTGCCAATGTTAGTCATATGGGAAACTTAGATCAGTGTACCCTTATAACCCTAAACTATATTCCAAACCTAACGGGAGCTTTTTTACTAGATACATTACATCGTTGAACTTTTTACAAGTATAGGTACTATATAATTTCCTATTTTAAAGCTATGACACTACACATCTCCTCAGTCACTTTCAGCATATTTTTTGGAGCTACTATGGCATAAGTATCCCGTGCTGATCAGAGACGTAAATAGAATGATAACTAGCTTATATCTTATGAGGTGACTATGGGGCAATGGGACAATCGAACACCAACATAACCCTGATAGTAATGCTGAAGGTAACCCAGAAGATACATATGCAAATCAAATCGCAACATTCACGTTAAACGATCTAATTCCATTTAAAATACATATACATTCAGTTTTATTCCCTTTCAGGGTAGACAGAACCTTGGATACACTCAAAATCTCCTAAGTCACTTTTTAGCATTAATATAAGGGTTATTATATGAAATGAATAAATTAAATGCCCAAATGATTCCATTTTTTCTCAGTCCCATACGCCCCTACAAGCCAGTTAGCAGCATTCATGTCTCAGAAACCGATCGAGGCAAGGTCCACAGGGTCCTAAGGGATCTTTGGGGAACATAATCATGTCATCCACCCACGTGAAGGGCAAAATTCTTCTCTCTATCACGCACCTCCATTTCGGGTTTTCGTTGATCAGTTCACAGAAATCGTCAGTTGACACCACAATCCCGTCGAACTCCGCCGCACACTGGATTATGTACCTGGAAGTGTACAACAATACTAATATGCTGTACTCATGTTTTTAAAGTGTGGCGTTAGTAGTCCCTATAACTGCGGAGTGTGTATGAGGGGTCTGAGTGTAAATAAAGCGAAAGTGGTTTGTCAGAACCGGTACAGATTCGTGATCTACCCCTAACCCTCTATAGGGAAACGGGCGTAATGGGTATGTATATAAAAGAAATGGCATGATTGTCTCCAACGATACTAATTGTAACCAAAAGTTATCGGCTCTTTACATTCTATCCACTTTTGTGAAACACATATCTCTATCCAACTCACGTATCATCGTAGGACATGATAGTCTTCCCCCTGATCTCCCTAGAGGGTGTAAAGACAACCAAGCCTTCGCTCTCTAGGCAATCCAGCAGTCTCGGGTTTGTACTTCTGCCCGGATTCAATCTGAAACCATAATGAAAAAAACATTTTATCCATACCTGACAATTATCATACATTTAAGGCCGTTTAGACAAGGAAAGACAGAAGTTCATGTGTTTACCTTCTTCATTGGTAGTGACCAATAGAATTATAGTATATACATAATTATTCACCAGATTGCTAAAAGTACAAATAACTTGTTAAACAGGAAGCATAGCTAACAATGTTTTTCCTCGCCATAGAACTTATACCATATAGGCAATTTCACTTAGCTCTGGCATATTTGACCATTATTCCATTTTAATTGCGTCAGCAACATATTGTTACGATCATCGCGTCAGACATACGAGGCTCAGCCGCGGCACGAATATATGTGCTTATACTTATGTAGGTCGTTTACGTTATCGACTCAACGAAGTTACCAGAATCGTTCGCAAACGCTCGGAATGTTAGGTTGAACGTGAATAAGCGAATAAGGATCTTATAAATACTCGTAGGAAGATAGCAGGTAAAGTGGTTGCATATACAATTATTATTTTTTGTATCGACAATTGTTCTCATTGTCCTCCCCTCTCTTTTCGAAATCAACATCTTCCAAGAGTGGGGTATATAAGCCGGCGCTCCTAGCGGCATGGTGAAGTGAAGTTACGTGAGATTAACTGAAGACGAAGTTCCAAGCGAATGAATACCCATCCAGCGAATGCCATGCGGTACCAGTAGGACTTTTTAGTACAAGTTTGTATACAAATAAATGACATTCTCAAACTCGGATTTATTATTTCCGGATAGAACCCTAGAACGTAATAATACTTAACTATAGTTATTTATATTTACTCACCTAAATCTAGGTACGAACGCTTTAACAACATGTCCCCTTTTCAAAAAGAAATCAATGCAGATCTTCAGGCCCTCGACTGAGAAACATCTACCTTTTCCGTGCCTAAAATATGAAAAAACTTATTTATTTATTTTAGTTATAAATAAACGTCAATGCCCTCTGAACCTTGATATTTTTCTTAAAATTTATTAAGGCCATATTATATCTCTATCAAGGGTAGTCAATGTGATGTTGTGAAATCGGTTAAGAGACGAGACATACATTATGAGGAAATCTCTCATCATGTATTATTAAATCTCAATGGTTTTTAAGTTTTTTATATTAGACAAAATATTGTTATTAAATTTCTACTGTGAACATAAAAAGAAACAAAGGGCTTAAAATAAGTAAAAACTTTACAAATGTAATAACATTATATTATCACAAACTTGAAGATACACGTCTTTTGAGTCATTTTTAGCAAATAATTTTGGTGATGAATTAGAAAGTTAGTACCAATGTTCTATATTAATGTCGTTACAAAGTGTATTTCTAAAAGCGACTAAAGATACATATATTCTCATTGTACCTAGATTCTGTGCACCCGAAAAGGTAAGACAGGACTGGAATTCGTGTAGTGCTTAAGCTAGCTGATAACAAAGTAATACTCACTCAATAGCCACGCAACTTCCGTCTATAACTATCATGCGACACCCGCATCTATCCTTGCAACAGTGAAACGGATTGTATATGTTGCTGCCCACGCTATTATCCGAGCATGTCTTTTGGCATTGGTCCTTTGGACAACAGGGGTCACTGCAGGGATCACTGCAGGGTTCGCTGCAGCATTCACTGCATGGATTACAGCATGGATCACAGCAGGGATCAGGGCAAGGTTTACAGCAAGGATCACAGCAAGGATCAGGGCATGGATCACAGCAAGGATCAGGGCATGGATCACAGCAAGGATCAGGGCATGGATCACAGCAGGGATCAGGGCATGGATCACAGCAGGGATCAGGACAAGGTTTACAGCAGGGATCAGCGCATGGATCACAGCAAGGATCAGGGCATGGATCACAGCAGGGATCAGGACAAGGTTTACAGCAAGGATCAGGGCATGGATCACAGCAGGGATCAGGACAAGGTTTACAGCAAGGATCAGGGCATGGATCACAGCAGGGATCAGGGCAAGGTTTACAGCAAGGATCAGGGCATGGATCACAACAAGGATCAGGGCAGGGTTTACAGCAGGGATCACTGGGGGGTACACAGCAGGCGTTTTGCTGTAAATAAAATATAAAAGTAAATTTCGGCGTAGCTCAGTTGTTTGGGGCTTGACTCTGTACAGCGTTTACAGGGCGCCAATAGAAAGTTCTTTAATTTCTTATAAATTTTCGTAAAATATATTTTCGAAATGGGAAATGAAAGTCTAATATACTACTCAAAATAATATAAGGGCCACTACATTTTTTTATATTTGTAATAAATAAAGTTATCTTTAATTATCTATAATTTTGAATTTAACAAATTTAAAGTATAGAGGCAAAAGAGAAGAAACGAAAACCATGAGGTTTATCAGATTTATTCAAATTTAAACAATTTTGCGATAAAATACCACTAAAAGATAAAGTTACAATGACGCATTGAATACAATACAAGAAACAGTGAAGAGGAAAAATAAACAATAAATAATAACGTGTTTGTCCACCCCGCTTTCGCATGCACTCCTGAAGCCTGGAACGCATACTTTCTACCAAGTGTAGTACTGATTCTTGAGGAATCTGTTCCCAGGTGACCTTAAACAGTTTTATCAGCTATCTTTCGTTGTGCACTAGCCGATTGGTGCTCCGAATGCTTCGCTTGAGGAAATCCCACATATGCTCAATCGGATTTAAATCTGGACTGTTCGCAGGCAACTCTTATTCCAGCGCCCTATAAGGCAACGCGTGTGGCCTTCGCTGTATGTGCGCAGTTCCTACATGTTATGCATATGGCACCACCCGAGGTGTGACGACCTCCAGTATCGCTGGGCTGTTATTGCGCCTTCACTTAAGATGACAAGCTCAGTTCTGCCAGTTAAACTTATTCCTCCCCATACCATTACATTGGGGCCTCCAAATCTGTCTCTTTCATGTATGCAGGCAATTGAAAAACGCTCTTCTTGTCGTCTCCACACCCTAATGCGTCGATCATCACTATAAAACTTCACTCTAGACTCATCTGTAAATAAGACTGAGCCGCAATTCTCCATGTCCCAGTTCAAATGTCTTGAGAATGCTGATCTGTTTGCACTATAAACCGGAGTTAATGGAATACGAACTACGCGCCTTCTAGAGAACTGTTAGTCTTCGTGCAATCTGTTTCTTATGGTTTGGTCACTGCCACGGGTCCCCGAAGTGCGGCGTAAGTAGTTCTGTAACAAACGGGCGGTTATGAAGCGCTCCAAACGCGCAGTCAAGCGTATGAAGCGGTCTTCTGCTGCAGTTGTAGTCCTCACTCTACCCGATCCCCATCTTCTGGTAATCCTCTCAGTCTCTACAAACCGATTTCAAGCATTTTGAATCGCTCTCCGTGAGATACTGAGCCGCAAAACCAACATTTTGCTGCGAATTGCCTTCCTGAAGCAATGTTATGGCTCTAGTAACTGTGACCAGGTCCATATGCCGTCGAGTAGCTGCTATATCTTTCACTCGTTAAAGATTAAACAAGAAATTACAATAATAATGCAATTAATTGCCTATCAGAAAATTTTAAAAATCACTTAAGCTTCGAATGTATGAAATGAATGAAATATGATGTGAAAAAAAATCATGGTGCTAAAAAGTGATTTTTTTGTTTGAATTAAGTATTCTAACGGTTTATTTTCTTTTTAAATAAAAATAAAGCGCCATTATTTCATTTGTCTGAAGTAAAAATAATTTTCTATCGAAAATCAAGCTTTAACATCAAAATCAATATGTGTCCCTTATATTTTTTTGAGTAGTATATATCATAATATATTTTACCAATATAATCATTCATATTTTACACAAAGATCTATAATCCCAATTCATAATATTACAATAATAGATTAAAATTCAAAACACCACAAGTTATGTCCATTTTACGAAAGAACATATATTATTACTATGAAATATTAAAATATGATAATAACACAAATTTAATTCTTTTTTGTTTGTCTTTTTAATTCTATCAGCAAATAGTGCAGTGTAGCACCCATAAACTCCTTCTAGGAAACTATCCACAAAGAGCGAATGTGGTTTATCTCGATGGAGATAAATGAGAATATCTGCTTACAGTAACATTTTTTTTCCTGGCATGAAAGCTTTTTTACAATTTCTGAGCTAGTCTGAGACGTAAATAGAATGCTAACTACAGTTTGACAAGGGAATCATGACCACACCATTTTTACCAGTGGTCACACTTTTGACTTGACTTTTATTATTTTGTCTATGAACTGATCAAGTATGTAAATTAAATAATTTAGATATTTTGATCCTGATGCTATATTTCTACTGTCTAATAAACATTTTTTTAAATAATATAATTATAATTTGATCATTAAATTGCAAATAAAATATATTTTAATAAACTTATGAGAAATATGATTTTTTTTTTACTGTAAACGATCTTTTCATAATCTTTCACGCATGTGAGGAACGAAAGATCCATCAAACTAGCACCTGACCGATATTTTGATACAGTCCTTCCTCAATTAATGAGGGATAGATTTTTTCTTAATCATCAACCAAACAAATAAAATAATCATAAATACAAATTGTAATCAAAACATGTTAATTCGCAATACGAAGTATTGACGTGTGGTGACAAGGTATCGTTTTTTCGATTATTTTTTTTCTATGACCGTGGTCACGATTTGCTTGACAAACTGTAGCTATCTTCAACCCTAAATGAATACTATTTACTTGGGGTCATTTTCTCGTGTGATGAGTTAATATCCCATATTTAATATTATTGCCATAACAACCATGACATAACGCTAAACAGAGCTATGAGATCATGCATCTCTGAAGATCTGTCTACCGTGAATAGAAATTGAAGAACATGACATTAAAATTACTTACCTTCACAGGCATGTCGCAACTACTAAGTATTTTATCCGTCACAAATTCTAAAAATTGAACCTTCTCCTTCATATTCATATGAGAAATATGTTTCTTTTTGAACATATTACTTAGAGGCATCTTCACAATAATTTTTTTTACTTTTCTAAATTTATAAATGTTGCTCCTAATTTGTTTAATGCAAAACCATCAGACTATGACATACCAATGTTTTTATTTAGTCGATGACTGCGTTCTGGCTGTTGTTTGTGTCTTTGAAGAAGACTATGGTAAGGTATGAATCTGGTTCCCAAGTCTACTATAATATATATTATATAATAAGTAACATTTTTGCAATAGCGCGATGTTTTTTCGTTGTCCTATTTTAAAATTTGATATTTATAGCAATAGTAATGGCGGCTTCTGTTACTTAAGGTGGTGTTAAGTAAGTTTTAGAGTTATGAATATAAATTAAGATACAACCAAACGTTTGTAAAAATGATGCTCCTAGCAGGGTTTGTGTTGGAAATAAAACCTCAAATTTTCGAATCTCAGGGTTGTTCTCATTGGTTAAATTCATCTCGGTGTCACTAATTCTTTGTTAATCGTAGATTGAAGCGGTATTTTTTATTTAATTTACAAATACTTGCAAACATAAAACTATTTTTATTGATTAAATAAATCTGAAAAAATATAGAGTTGTTTTATATTGTGACAGGTTAAATAGATAATTATTAATGTGTATTTCGTGGATTTAAGCGGACGACACATAGCTTACTACACCGTAATGGTGGCCATGCTGTGTGAGAACCGGGGGTTAGAAAATATTAAAACTCAACATTGGTACAAATAGCTCTTTATTTAAAAATATTTAATAAATTAACACATATACAATTTTAACACAATAACAATTTCTATGAAATCTGCCTGAAACAATGCACATACTTAGTATTAAAACAAAGACAATACAACATTTTACATTGATAACACATAAAAGATGATAAGAAATTATATTTCCATCAAAATCACCACAAATATGATTACAATATGTGACGAGGGATAATGCTATAACCATACATACTCAACTCCAACAAACAAACTATTTCGATACAACATTTACGTAATACAATCACTCAATAATTTGAATACGTTTTTAAAACAATTACAACACAGAACAACAAAATTCTAAAAGTTGTTAATTATTTATGTTTACCAGCTTGGTTCAACTGAATTAAATTAGCTGCCAAACTTAGTCATATGGGAAAACACTTAGATCTTGTACTTTTATAACCCTAAACTAATGCCAAACGTGACGAGGATTTTTAACCCCACATACATTACATACGTGAACTTTTTACAAGTATAGGTACAACATAAATTACTAGCATAATCTTTAACTATTAATGTAAAGAAATGAATCACAGAAATTCAATAATACATTATTTTGTACACATTTGACTGCAGAAAAATACATAATTGGTAAATTGTATACTACATATTAGTAACAACATCTCATATCACGTATTTTTTGGGGTAGTTCAGAGTGACACAAAAAACAAATCATTTGTTTGTTTGGTCAATAACTATTTCGTCTATTGCGATACTAATGAGAACCAATCTAGAACTCTAAGTAGGTAGGTCTCATCCTAACGATATCTTACTCTGTGAATAAGAGCTGAATGGATAAAATTTTCGCATCCAAGTGTATGTAAGCTCGTAATATATTTAATTTTTTCTTACTCTTATTGTTTTTCGTTCCTTATTATTTACATACATTAGTGCTCACTAACTACTAATTCTTTCTGGCATATCGTAAGGCTATGCCATTATATACCTATACCCCATTTTAATCATTTTTACGATAGACAATAAAGACACACAATTCCCGCCGTCACTTTTAGCATATTTTTCAGGTTGCTATGACATCAGTATCCCGTGCTGATCTGAGACGTATATAGAATGATAACTAGCTGCCTTTCGTATAAATTACTGACTTTTGGGCAATGGGACAATTGAACACCAACGTAACCCTTATAGTAATGCTAAAGGTAACCCAGAAGATACGTATGCAAATCAAATAACAACATTCACGTTAAACCATCTAATTCCATTTAACATACACATACAATCACTTGCATTCCCTTTCGGGGTAGACAAAACCTCGGAGACACTCAAAATCTCCTAGGTCACTTTTTAGCATTCATATTAGGGTTGTTATATACTATGGAACGTATGAATTAAATGCTCAAACGATCCCGTTTTCCTATTCCCTTACGCCCCTACAAGAAGAGCAGCTAGTAACCATTCTTTTACATTATTTTTAATCGTGCCTCAGAAACTGTTCGAGGCAAGGTCCACATCTCCCCAATGGATCTTTCGGGAACATAATCATATCATCCACCCACGTGAAGGGCAAAATTCTGGTCTCTATCACGCACCGCCATTTGGGATTTTCGTTGATCAGTTCACAGAAATCGTCAGTTGACACCACAATCCCGTCGAACTCCGCCGCACACTGGATTATGTACCTGGAAGGATATGCAACAATACTTATATGCTGTGCTAATGTTTTTAAAGGGTCGCATTAGTGGTGCTTATAACCGCGGAATGTGTAGGAGGAAAGGTGTGAGCTTCAGTGAAGCGAAATGGTTTGTCAGGATCGGGACAGACGGGAATTCGTGATCTGCTCCTACATACATATGCCTCTACAGAGAAACGTGCGTGATTTGTATATATGTAAATGACTTTTTTGTCTCCGACATTACTAAACGTAACAAAAATTTCTCGGCAGTTTCACCTTTGTGAATATTCTATCTACTTTTGTGAAACACATATCTCTTTCCATCTCACCTATCATCGTAGGACATAATAATTCTTCCCCTGACTTCCCTAGAGGGTGTAAAGACAACCACATCATTTCTCTCTAGGCAATCCAACAGTTGCGGGTTTGTGCTTTTGCCTGGATTCATTCTGGAATAAAATTGAATTTGTATAAAAAATAATGAAAAATAGTAATTGAAAATAATTGGCACATCTCTATTACAAGTGTCAAATCGGGGCTATTAAAAGGGCTGTATCATACCATACATAATTATGTTATCACACCTACTCATCATGACCATTGTCACAATTTTACAAATTTAAAAAAATTTTAAACAGTAGATCGAACGAACAGCTCTTTTCTGCAGCACAATTTCGATCCGATATTGAATGCATATCGGCAGAATTGCGCCACAAAAGAAGCCCGTATAAGATGATGCTATAAAAATAACTAAAATATAATTCGGCAAACATCGTCAGATGGCTAAGACCGTCTAACAAAATTGCCATGAATTTATACACATTTAGGAATATGGTAAGTAAACCACCATTTTTAGAAAAAAAAAACACTTAACAGATTTTGTGTTACCATATTTCAAAATGCTCTGGGTTTCATATTTCATTCTTCATTGGTGCAGGTCTATAACCACATAGTATACTCTAATCTAACATCTAATCTAGTCTAATTATTCACCAGATAGTCTGCAGTACAAACAAGGTCGTAAACAAGTCGCATAGCCACTAACAATGTTTACTTTCACCATAAAACTTTTCGCAAATAATTTAATAATAACACTTGAAATTTTATAGTACAGTTTTAATCCTGGGGGTAAATATGCCATTCAGGCATATGTAACTGTAATTCTTCCTCGTTATGTACCATATAGGCGATTTAATTAATTCTAGCATATTGTCACAATAATTCCATTTAAATTGCATCAAAAATATATGCAACTATATGTATGTTTACTCACCTAAATCTAGGTACAAACGCTTTAACAACATGTCCTCTTTTCAAAAAGTAATCAATACAGATCTTAAGTCCCTCGACAGAGAAACATCTACCTTTTCCATGCCTGAAAAGATGAAAAATTGATTAAGAGTCAAGAAGTACATCATAACTAATTCTCTCTAATCTGTTAAGTTTCAAACTTTAGATATTTTTATGTATAAAACAAAATATTGTTATTAAATTTTAATCTACTCTGAACATATAAAGAAACAAATAGTTAAAAGGTTTCAAATAATGAGGTAAAAATTTTAACAAATACAATAAGATATTAGAGATATTATCTGGGAATAGAATTTGGGTAGTGATTAGCTTGAGCTAGCTGATAAAAATGTAATACTCACTCAATAGCCACGCAACTTCCGTCTACAACTATCATGCGACACCCGCATTTCTTTTGGCAACAGCGCATCGGATTGTATATGTTGCTGCCCACACTATTCGATGAGCATGATTTTGGACAGCAGGGATCACTGCACGGTTCACTGCAGGATTTGCAGCAGGGATCACAGCAAGGATCAGGGCAAGGTTTACAGCACGGATCAGGACATGGATCACAGCAGGGATCAGGGCAAGGTTTACAGCAGGGATCAGGACAAGGTTTACAGCAGGGATCAGCGCATGGATCACAGCAAGGATCAGGGCAAGGTTTACAGCAGGGATCAGGACAAGGTTTACAGCAGGGATCAGGACAAGGTTTACAGCAGGGATCAGGACATGGTTTACAGCAGGGATCAGGGCACGGCTTACAGCAAGGATCAGGGCAAGGCTTACAGCAGGGATCAGGGCAAGGTTTACAGCAGGGATTACGGGGGGGCCTACAGCAGGCGTTTTGCTGTAAGTAAAATATATATTAAAAAATTATTTAATCTGAAACTACCATTACAGAATTAAATCTAATGCGTTAGATAAGTTTAGCATATGCAATCAATCAGCCTATACTAGTCCACTGCTGGAAGTAGGCCTCCCCAAGGGTACGCCACAAAACACGAACATTCGTGGCCCTCACCAGCCACTACCAGCGCCCTTCTTCAGGTCATCAGTCCACCTTACAGGAGAGCGTACTACACTACGTTGACCTAGGCATGGCCTCCATTCGACAATCGCTCTACTCTTACGGTCGTCGTTTTTACGACAGACGTAACCGACTCACTACCATTTCAGCTTACATCAGTGGACTGGACTATAGCACTGCCGGATTATCTCGTTTACGACTCTGCCCCTGAACGAGATACCCAGCTTTGAACGCTCCATTGCTTGCTGAGCAGCATGGAGGGCCTGAAAATCAGAGTTTATAATCAGTGTGTCCTACCCGTAATGTCATGCGGAGCCTAGACGTCGAACATGATAGTGTTCAACGTCTAGGATCCACATGACATTACCGATAGGATACACTGGTTATGAACCCTAGTTTTCAGGCACTGCGGTACTGGCGACGAGAAGATATAAAGCAGCTTCCCGAATGCTACCCAGCCAAGCACTCTTTTGGAAATCTCTCGCTCAAAACTGTCCCCATCCAACTGCAATATTTAGACTAGGTAGACGTCTTCCTTGACAACATTGAGCATCTCTTCACTGATCATAATCTGCATAAAGTTCATTAAACATGACCATAGTCTTGTACAAGTTCATCCAGAGACCGAATGACCACTGGAACGAACGAGGTAGAGTTTTGCTGCAAGTAAAATTCGATTCCGTTCTCGCCGGGAACCTTCCCTTATTAAGTTGTTTAGGATTTCTCCCAATCACGTCTACGTCCATGATTCGATTAAATTTCAAAATGGATGGAATGCGAATAGGAATTGAAGAACATGAATGTAAGGAACAAATCACTTACCTTAATAGGGAAGTCGCAACTAGTAAGTATTTTGCTCGTCACAAATTCTAAAAATTGAACCTTCTCCTTCATATTCATGTGAGAAACACGTTTCTTTTGGAACATTTTACCTATAGACCTATCCACACTAACTTGGTACTTATCCACATCAATGACTGTTACTCCTGAATCGTTTAATGCAGACCCATCAGATGCTGTCACGCAATTATCTGCATTTACTGAGTCTACGTTCTGGCTTTGATTCGTGTCATTGGTGAAATCTATGGTCAGGATTGATTCAGGATTGTCCTCATTGGTCATATCCATTACTGTGTGACTGTCATTGTTATTTGCAGATATATTGGAGATGTTCATCTCAGCTTTACTTTCATTCATCGGTGTTTCACACTTGAATGACCTGTGGCTAGATTTCATAGGCATTTCATCATTTGCAATGATAACAGAGTCTGCATTGTCTGCATTGTGGTTTTCCTCCAGGGCACAGTCCAGGCCACTATCATCCAATATGGTCACTGAACTGTGGCTATTCTGATCACACAATCGCTCATACAATTTATGTACGGACTGGGAATTTCTGTTCTTTCTTCTTTTACTATGTGCCTTTGTTGACTCAGTCCTTCTCGAGTTCACTGATGGTTTTGAAATCTGTAAAATCATTATGGTATGCTAGAAATAACTTTCACATAATTTACTAAGCATTCCTAATATTCTTACAATGATGACTTCATAATAGCATCAATTAAAATGAAGCAACGCATTAGCTACTAACCAAATAAAAACATGATAAAAATACAAAATTGTGTTACGTTGCATGAAATTAAATTAAACTTCTATTTTATCTAAGCATAATTACAAATTAAAATGCTGTTAGAATATTTTGCCAATGCTCAATTCTTTTGTAAAATGTTGACTAAAAATTATAATCCAACCGAACACAACACAAGAGTAGGCAGAGATCGCAGATACCCATAAAAAAGTTACAACATGAGTAACGCATGCAGTGAATCAAAATAATGAAGTATGCATTCTAAAATTTGAAAAACTATAATAAATAATTGTAAAGAACAATTATGTGCTATAAAGATCAAACCATAAGGACCATAGGATAATCAATTTATAAATTTTAAATGCCGGTGTCATCGAAATAATTTAATAATTAAATGTCAACTAACAGAGGATTGGTGCAAAGATGGCTTTCCCATTTTAATAGAAACTATTAATTTTTGAATTTACTGCATTAAACTTTAAAAATTTTCACTAGGTCTCCACAATTTACTAAAATTACGAAAATTAGAATATAATTTAGAAAATTTTAAATGTCAAGAACGGTTTGTGGTCAAGAACACAAAACTGAACGATAAGAACGAGTTAAAGAATGAATTAGAGAAAATGATGACGAGTGGATGGAATGAATGGAAAATTGTACCGTTCACACAAAATGCTATTAATGTTTACCGAAATATTATTTAAACTTAATAACTGGGATAAAATTAAAATAAGTCAATAAATTAATCAACAGAAAATATGAATAAAATAATTAATTACCACTAAAAATTGCAACTATACTTGGAAGTGTTGCTTCTTTAATATTAATCCTAAGTTATTGAATCATTTTATCACCATTTTAATCAAAATTTATAACAATTTCAAATTAATTGATCTAGCCAAAACATACCCAGAATTTCCAGTTATGGTTATGCAACTTAAAATTCCGTGTATCTTGATTGATAAATAAATTAAAACACATATAACTGAAGTTCTACTAGGATCATTTATTACCTTAAACCACATGCTTACAAAATGCCGATAAAAACAGTAACTAGTTTGCATTATATTTACAAGCAAAAGTGTCAAGGCAAAATACTTAAGAGATTAGTTAAAATAAAACGAAAGTAAATACTGCTAAAAATATTAAAAATATTCGTCGCCTATTTTCATGTCGGTACTAGAATAGGTTATTCTTATACATCACGATTTATTCATTTGATTTTGACGTGCATTTGGAAAAAGGAAGAAATTATTGACAGCGCTGTAGAGTTCACCGAATGCGAGGGCATTCTGGATGTCCACGGTATCAGAGGAATTGAGTTTTAGGGAATAAATGAAATCCTTTAGTTCCATGTTTGAATATTCTCCGACCCCCATACACTAATAGGTGGTTTCTTACAGATCCATAAGAAATGTGATAGCGAGGGAGATTCGTCACGATCGGTTCAGGTGGCCCTCGATAGTCTCTACCTATCACCCTTAAGGACGTTGAGGCGATAATATATGTATAAAAAATGATATAGGTTATATGAAAATGTACATACACATCATGCCCTTTTAATTCATTTGTCAATTTTCTATCATTCGTACGGATATTTTCAACCTGAAGCATGCCCTTTTAAATCCAAATCACTTCATCATACAAACTGCAACCTCACTTTATCACACTCTTAATTCTATTAATCAATGTCACTCCTAACATATTTTACAATAACCACATTTCAACAGCATTGATATAACTTTCATGCTTCTTTGCATACCCAACTTTCGCTACCGTCATTCAATGACGGAACTAGCACAGCTTTATGAATACCTTTAGACTACCTATAGCACTATGAGTAGCCCCATCTTTCTTACTCACACACTCTAGTTTCAATATCACTCTCAACTTTCTGTGACTAGTAAATAGTTATCCCAAATACACAAAATCATTAACTTTCTCAACTCTTTTATCATTAAGAAAATGAAAATGTATTCGAATATGTATACATATGACTGTATTACCCTCTCTTTCTACCCCACGCTAGACTAGTCACAAGGGGTGGTTCCGATCGTTGACCTAAGGCGGATTATCCACCTCCACGATACTTATGAAATCCTAGTACCCGGAAACTAAATGACCGGTTTTAAACCGGGTTACCCCGGTAATCTGGGCAAATCCCACGATTAAGAAAAGAAATACTGGGTAACAGTGAAAATAAGTTGGAGCAAAAAGTTTTTCTTCAAAAGGGTTTTTATACCTATATTTACTACGATGGTAATAAATAAATTAATAAAGAAGCATATAAAATTTACAATATTAAAAAAATATATGTGTAATCTATAAAATATATGTGTAATCCGATAATTGTTTTTTTTAATTTTGCTTAGAACATAGCTTAAAAAAATCACAGAATAATGTGTCGTTAACGCATAAACAATATAAAAGTTAAAGAAGAGTGATTTTATGTACTTGTAGATATAAACTCCAACTTTTAATGTTCCCAACCAAAGAGAATCTTTACATTCCGCGCATTCTTATGAGCGCCAACCGGTACATGCGAGCCTAGTCTCAAAAATGCCCAAATGCGCGAAAATCTTCTCTATGAAGTAAAAACTGAAATAAGACAAAGATAGAAAGCGGACATTCCTAGGAAAACGACACTATCTTTCTCTATCCAAGGCGTATTTCGACATTCCTAGCATTCCACAACCCCCAAAAATACTTGGGACCCTGGTACATAAAATTCAAATCGGAAAATCCGGGAATGTTTTTAAAGCCAAGTTAAAAAAGCTTCCCCTCCGTCATTTTCCTCAGAGAAAAGGACAAAATATAGAAAAGATATCGAGCTAGAAAATTTTTCAACCTGCTACAGTTTATGTTATCCTGATGTTTAAGGCATGGCTTTTTATAAGACCTTCAAACTTCACGAAAAAGTAAAATGGTTGCGAGGCGAAACATTGTTTTGGTGCTATGAAAATTATGTTATTCTGTGCAATAAAGAAAGAAATCATGAAAGTACGAAAGAATAATATGGATTAAATTTTATATAAAATCTGATGAAATAATGACGGCAAAAAAGAAAAGTATTCATATAAAACTGAACCACGCCAATCCAACAAGGACCCCGTTTCAGGAAATTTCAGAAGTTAACCCTTTCAGTACGTGAAAAACTGTCAGGCTCGCATAACTTAGCAAGAGGTTGAATCTACGTAACGTACATTTCACGTGATGACGTAAATGTATATTTCTTCACAATTCCAGCCAGCTTATACTGCGCATGTGTCGCTTTTACCATCAACACGAAGCTAAGGGTGAGGGTGGAAAGTCGAGGGAAAGCGCATTGTCCATCTCACTCAGATCCGCACTATTTATAATACTATCTCTTTCTAATGAGTTTTCCTACAAACCTCCTACCAGAGTATGCTCGCCTGGTATCCGACCTGTCTTCAGACATGGTTTGACACCGTTGAAGGTCTCTTGACAGCTGATTAATGAGTTTATCCGGTATATGACAGGCTGTGTTCGTGGAGTTTAGGCGGTTTTGGCCTTTATAATATTACGCTATCTTCTGGGTAGGAAAACATTAAATATATTATTGTTATGTATAAGTATTTATTAATTACTACATGAAACTGATTATCATGTATAGTTTCCGGAGGTATATTTATTTATATACTAAATATGTAACAGTTTTTCGTAAATAACTCCTATATTTTCATTTCTAAACATTCTTTATTTTTCGTAGTATAATTTTATTATATATAGATTAATATATATAGATTGTGCTTTATAATGCATAAATATCGTCCCTAACGTATGATTATTATTACATTATTGATATTATAAATTTTGTATGTGACCAATTTTATCATTCATATTCCTACAATAAAAGTTTTATAATAACAAAACATACAAACTAAACACTTATAAACAGCTCGAAATTATTTAATTAATTTTATTTATCATCTTTACGTCGGTTACTATATTATACGCGTATATTATGTTCTTTTGTCAAAAACCAAGAATAATTAATCCTTTTCAATGTTCAGTATAATTTTATTTTAAATGTCTATTATATAAATTCAATATAATTTAATTTACTTTATTTAAAGACCATACCAATCTTTTTCAAAAAGGGGATGTAAGGCAAACCACAGCTCAGGTAAATTAATCGAAGCAGGTGTGCCCAAAATTTTTACCTGTCTCAATCTCACCTGGATACTAGGAGTTCATAAACACCAAGGAGAACTCTCTTACCTTTCACGTAAAATTTCAGGTGGCGTAGAACCTCCGTCCGTGACCTTATTGCTCACTGATAACACCTATTTTCCCTTAACTTACCTACTACGGATTTTCTTTATATATGGGTTATAAAAGAACCTTATTCACGTGGGTTAAAGTTAATTTTAGCTTAACCCACCTGAGTCAATGACCGAGACAGCAGTATGTGCACCTTTTTCGTTCAAACTCTTTTGCAGGTGAACCTCAAATCCTCTACTGTGTCTGTGACCCTAGTATCCAGGTGAGAAGGTAGCACAGGTGAGTTACCTGGATAACTTTCAGGATTTAAAACTACCTTGCCTGTTAGTGAGCTACATAATGTCAAGCTAGCAATTTAGTGTCAGGGTAGAGCAGGCGATCCTATTAGGAAATAAAACGTTTGTTGACTTTAATGTTAATTATTTTTGATATCCGATACAAGGGCATGAAACCCTCGATAATTATATAAATGTTATACTGCACAATTTTTTTTATGAAACACGACCAGCATTATACCTTGACATCTAACAAATTTCGATTCCTCAAAATATTTACAAATCTATCAATGTCATTTTGAAGTTTGATGAATCTAAAAAGTATGTAACTCTAACATTTATGGTATTAGAAGATACAGTTACACTATGCTTCATACGTGTTGATTGCTTTCCAACTACAGTCAACATTGCTTTAACCTGTATTTTATTTGAACCTATCCGATAAAACGTACATGTATTCTCATTCAAGTCCCATATAAGTTTATAATACCTGAACAGCTAGACAGTGCAGGTATCTCAGGATGTAAAAATTCGCTAAATTAAAATTAATTGCCTCTTATTGGGATTAAATATGTGATAAATAGGAATAAGAAGAGGTATAAATATGCATGGTTTGACACCTCTAAGGACATGCTGAAAAGAACCGAACATAGTAACAATGTATTTAGGAAATAACATAATTATGTAATAAGGAAATTTTAATAATGGTGACCTAAAAAAGTCGACAAACATGTATGATGTTTCCGGCACCGGTAAGAAAAATAGATATTTCAAAATGACTAGATTTTATTATATACAATACAACAAGGAATTAAAACTATAAACCTAAAGTAGAAATAAAAATTAAATTACATAGAAAATATCTTTTTAATCATCGCTGTCAGAGGGTGGTATGGTTCCCAAGACACTGTTTATTTCAAATAGATATTTATACAAAGAAACACACTTTCTATTTATACCGTCGTTATGGCAACGCCATTTAATTTTCCTTAGGGAAAAGCGGCAGAAATTTCAATATAGTGGGGGAAATCTACCAGGCGCACATCCATGGGGTGAAGAATGCTTAACGTAGCGGTAGTAACCCCTTCGTTATTATGACACGTGCTTATACATATTACATTAAACAGAAGCACTAACATTTTATACTTATGAGTATATTATAATATATTATTCCGATATTATAGATATTAATATTATTCGAATTTTATGATTGATAATTGTATAAGTCCCTGTTAATAAATTAAATGTAATTTTATCGATAATATTGCACTTGCTGAAATGATTCATCAAGTAGTAGATTTTGTAATTTAATTTATAAATATTTTATCTGTAAGAGTTGTTATGGTCGATAGTAGAATTGGTTATTCAAGTATGATGGCAATTTATTCCTTCGATTTTGAAGTAAATTTTGCAATAAGGAAGAAAACATTAAAGAGTTCAGAAATGCAACTATATACATACTTCAAACATTTCAGACTCTCGTCCTGCACAAATACGAGTAGATGGTTTACGTTGACAAAAGTAGTTTCTTCATTTTAATACATAGTCTCTATGTATTCATATCCATGTTCATTTCCTAAACGATTTCAATAACCCCAAGTCCTTTAGTCGCCTCCTATAATATGCTAGAATTAAACACAACTAGAACAACACAAGATAACATTATATTTACGACCCAGATTAGCACGGGACGTTTAAAATAAAACCTGCAGTTGGATTTATCATTTATATATGAGAAAAGGTCAATTGTGATAAAATCATGTCGCATTTCATGATGCAGGTCGAAAAATACCGATAAAGTGCATTTATCACCAATTTACATGGAAAAGCATCGAAATGAAAGGTTATCAAATGACGAAAACGGGTCAAAATTTACTTCCAACCATCCACCGCAGTAACATCGCAGTAATTCCAGATTTTTTTAAATAATAATGTACTTACTGTTTAAATTAGTTAGAGAATAAATGGTTTTATTTTTCCCATATTATTTATGCATTGATTTAAAGAGAAAGACTCACAGCCTTTGTCTAGCTTTTCCAACATACGATACAATATACACATCTATCTGTAATACGTAGCATCGAATTATTTATTATTCTGATATCAATAATACATTATTGTTTATCACATCAACTCTTCTTCACAAATAATACCTTCCAGTTCTCAGCTTTCATATTATATTGTATAATGAAAAATATCCTTCACGAGCAAATATAACAATAAAACGAACACAAACAGTACTTAAAACTTAATTTATTATAAAAAAGGAACATGTTTACTACATTAAATTACGAAACCTATTCAAACTCTTTTAGTAGGGTACCGGCTGTTATCGTACTGTGGGCGATATTGGCCATATTGCTGTCCTTGATATTGTTCGTACTCCTGCTGTCCATCCTTCGCGTAATATCTGTCACTGCGGTTGGGCTTGTCCGAGTACACTTCTACGGAGAACTGGTAGCCGTAGAATATTCCAGGGCTTTTCAAGTAAATTGACACCAATCTGTCCCCAACACCGCCCTTTGTCAACGTAGCTTCAGCATCTTTGTTTGGTCTCAAATCCACTATGTAAATAGCACTAATCACCTCACCATCTGGCGCTACCACATTTATCTCCTCAGACTTGCTAAAAGCAGACGATTCTCGAATGGATCCGTATATTTTGTTAGAATTGTGAGTCGTGCTGCCGAAACGTAAGTCGTTTGCCAAAGCACAACCGATTAGTAAGAGAACGCAGAAAATTTTTGCCGCCATTTTCCCGTCTGTCAATTTGGAATTTTTAGTCCGTAATAAGGTCCGTAGCGTAGAGTTCCGACTTATAAAGAGGTCGGTCATTGTGATATGGATATTACACAATAAACGATAATGTTTACATTGGTAATTATGCTTTTTGTGATAATTGGCAATATCTACGCTGCTGAATAATATTTCTAAGTATTATCGTTTGTGATTTACACAAACAACATAGTGATTCGACTATGATATAAGTAGTTCGTAGAAAAACTCTGAAGTTTTATCGAAACGGTCTACTTTTTAAACGGAGAAAAATAAACGATATCGTGTTACATCCGAAAACAGCACCGAACGGAATTATACCAAATAAACAAGAGCGTTAAAATTAGGAAAAACATTTCAAGCAGTTCATATTAATTCATGTGAATTATTATTTGAGCTATATTCTATAACTAATTCCGTTACTTGAATATACATATTTATGTATATACGTTAACAAAAGTTATATCTCACGTAATTCCGCAGTTTGAAACATGTATATTAAATGCATAACTTATTGATAATGATTTTTTTAAATAATTGATAACAACATTGCATATTTTGTTTCAGTGCTACTTATATAATTCTACGTACCTAATTACATTGATATCTGACGGAAAACGGAATCTCAATGATCTCTAAAAGCATATCAGAGAACAAAGGTGCTAGGCCATTAAAAACTACACTTACCCATATTATCTGACTTTCAGAACAAAGGCAATTGTATTTACGTATTTTATTTTTAAGTCTGATTTCTGTGTCCCAAATAAATGACTTTATTTCAGTGTACAAATAAACATTTTTATCACCATTAACCTTACATGGTGAGTGGTCAGAGGTTCGCTTGCCCATCTCTGCAATTTAGATATTTTATGGCCAACCCAACGTGCTAACCAAATACTCAGTAATCAATGTGATAAATTAAAGCCGTTTCGCCATTTACAAGCACTGACTATAATTACCTGTTCGGAGTACAGGTCTGTTGCATCACTTCGGAATAGGAATAGGGCGTGAGTGTGGTGATCGATAGTTTCTGTATGTCCCCTTAGGGACGTAGAGGCATGAATATATATACATATATGTATAGTTGACACTATCACGTTAATTTCTTTCGGTACGTAATATCCAAATATATAATACTCACGTTCCTTCATTCCTTTTGAGGTGGACAGAAGTTATTGTAACAAAGTAACTGATGTGGCCGATGTTATTTTAATCCTCTATACATGTATACTTATGTATGTATGCATCTCTTTGACTAGATAATAATGAATAAATCTCCAGATGTGAATATCCTATATACGTTTCTCGTGGCGTCGGTTATAAATTCTTCTAATAATAACTAAATATATGAACCAAATAGAGTCCAAATTGACATTCTTTGACTTTTACATTTCGTAAATATTCTTTAATTCTCAATACGTGAAATATGCATAATATCGCTCAATATTCATCAAAACTGTTGCCCTAGTTAACTAGATGATTGAATAAATAATTGAAGTAAGTTCACTTACATACAATTCTCGAACGGTATGTTTACACATTCGATGTGTGTTCTAAAATATGGGATAAGTAAATGTTTAATCAAATCAATTACATAACCCACACATTAACTTATAATATGGACTTAGAATGGGTTAGTTTGACATCAAGTACCTCTTGTACGCGAACGATGAAGTGTTGCTTGCGTCTTCGGCGGATGAGTTGCAGAAGATGATGGACATTGCCTGTAAGGCTATTTAAAGGTATAAAACCCTTTAGCGGGTTTACGTAGCCTGAAGAACAGTGAAAGGCTTTTCAAAGAAAGGGTTTATACCCTTGAGCGGGTGTACGGAACAGTAGATCATGTATGAGAAGGTTAATGGGTGTGAGTGAAGCAAGAGAGATTTATCAGGATCGTTACAGGTGGCGATCCATAGTCTCTTTATCCTGTTAGGGACGTAAAGGTGTGAATATATGTATGTAGTAACGTATAATAACGCATTTTCATGCCAGCTTCTTTTCTTCACTCTACGTACACCCGCCTTAAGAAGAATGTCACCATTTCGATCCGTATATGTTCTACACGGCCTCCATAGTCCAATCCTACCTTCAAACTTGACTCTACATATTGCTTTTGTAATCATTCTTTCATCCATTCGCTCCATATATCCAAACCAACTTTACATTACTTTATCTATCTTGTCACTACATTTTATACTGTGTCGTTCACGTATCACAACAACATAAATAATGATACAAATATATGATAAATATAATAATTATATTATTACGTATACGTTCATATCCAGTGGAATGAAAATATGTCTAATACATAATAACTAAGTATAACTACAATTGTTTGTATGGATATATGTACATATTACACATATTTTGTATAATTACCTTATTTCTATAGTAATACTTGTAAGTTTTAGTTCACTTTTAAAGGTTGGTATATAAAATAATTGTTCCTTAAATTTTCTGTTTAATAAAATAAATAAATAGTTAACAAATTTACAATGTCATTCTTTAGATAATTTCAACCTATCGAAATAAAATAATTTACCAAGCTTACATTATATTTTACGTAATTTGTTAACTCAAATTTAATACTGCTTCCTTAGAATTTACGTAATATACTTAGATGACTCAAAACTATAATCCAATATTAGCACTAACTACATTATCACATTACATATTAATCACCGAATCACTTAAATCATAAACAATCTATTGTATCGCCCATACACGCTGATGGTAAAGTTCATACTGCTTCCTCGTTGACTCTTCAGCTTGATTTTCACGAAGTTCTGACCAACACCACCAGCAAGAATCGTAGCGAAACCTCCAGAACCATCCCTGTAGTTGTCCTTCACATAAACCGCTGTTATGATAGGGTAATTACGTCCGTTTTGCTCCCAGACAGGACATTCAATAATACTGGAACGCACAATAAATGGGAACCCATATTTATAATGGTCTACTTTATACACTAAAATGTCGCTGTAATTAATTTGTCCTTGTAGCAAGTCGTGGCTTTGTCCCGCGCAAATCGTTGACACGAGAGCAATTATCAAAAGTGACAGCAAGCGCATTTTTAATTTCTTCGCAGCGAAACTTTGAATCGGGCGGTTTCAGCCAAATCTGATCTAGAACTGAGATTATGGAATAGTGCTGAAGTAACTTTGCTTTGTTTTCTAAAGAAAGTGCCATAGTTATTATGTACGGATCCAATAAGTAAGCTAGTGATTGTATTTCGATCCATCAAGCGAACACAATGAATGTTTTGACACAGTCGATACTTAATTACACATGTGTCGGAAAATTAAAACTATTGAGACTATCATGTAAATATAGCATGACAAACAACTGAAAATGTTTATAGACCGAATCTGAAGCCGAAGTGCTTAAGTCCAGTCGCCTAGAATGTATCAATGGAAAATTTCTGTAGATAAAAAATCAATGATATTTTCAACATATAAATGTGACAGAAATCATTTCTTCGACAAGAAATAAATCGTGCAAAAACCTGCCCATTCTTAAGAATAGGGCGATAGTGAAAATATGGAACAGCATCTGTCACACTGGATTTTAGATGTAAATACAACGGTGATTAATCAATTCCAGAGAAGTGCCCGAAAAGACTTATTAATATGAAACATCGATCACAGGTCGACCAATTGTCGACCAACACATTGACCAATCAATTTCATTAAATCTCCAAATCAAATAAACCTTTTTAAAACTTTATCAATATACGTAAGGCAAGAGAGTAATCCTTCAAAATGGCTATCGATAGTCTCTGCCTATCCCATGAACATACGTATACATAATAACTGCATCAGCATTGATTTCCCGCTTAAGAATTTATGAGTTAAAATGAGGATGTCTTATTCTCTATATAGATATAAACAATAAAAATACGTGCACCGAATGATACGGCTATAGAGAATAGGAGTAATAAATAGTCAGTGATTGTGAATAGTGACACGGCTTATTAGATGTCACATTGAGTACTTATATGTACTTGCATATGTAACTGTTTAAAATTACCAAAGATATTCCATGGCATGAAAGGGTACAGCATAAATCCATCCAAAGTGACAATAAATCACACCTTGTCTGACAACGTGACGTATAACAAGGTCGTTAACTGTTTGATCACTGAAACGTCATTATTGTTATGAAAAGGGTGAATGAGATGTTTAGATCACCTTTAGGAATCACTACAGACTATATAATGTAACTTAATTTGTTTGATAACTGTCAGTAAAATTCTATAATTAACCTTGTTATGACGACTTGTTTTTTTGGTTGTCATGATATATCATTTATAATGCCTTTTCAGTTACAGCATATAATGAACGAACATTATTTGTGACGTCCTTACATATAGCCTTACGTGGCTTAAAGATGAACTCATCGATAACTCAAAACTCTCTCTCTTGCCGTTAATGCTGACTCAGTGCCGTTCTTTCCTTTTTGTATATGTAGGTACTGTATGTACGCCAAAGTTACTTCTAGTGATCGTACTCACATTTTGCATATTTTAGGGTTATTAATGCATTATTATGAAACATTGGTGACAGTTTGCTTTGGTTGGTTGCATCATCCAATAATCATTCACCCCTAGCACCTTGCAGCGGCATGTGATGTAGTTCAATGTGTAATATCTATTTTCTGAATCATGTTTCACCGGAAAGTTTTATGATAATAATGTTTGTTTGCACAAAACATACCAGGCAGACATGTTTGTAAACGACGCTTTGACAACAATTGTGTACTTTAGAGTTTCCTTTCAACATTGTTACAACCAATATTCCATGTATCCATACATATACATTAACGAACTTTAATATCTTTCGGCGTGGACAGAACTTCAGGGATAAGATCATAAATCCTAGCTCACTTTTTGAATATTGGGTTTGTGATGGTATATGCAAAATTAGTGACAGGTTGCCCCTCGTGTAACTGATTCCATTTACCCCTAGTCTCTCAACATAACAAAATGTATACTTATCGACTACTATTTCTTGTTAGAAGAAATTCGCATGTCCGACTTCGCATTTACGGACCTACACATTAACCATATGGTAATTTTAATGAAAACCTTCCGTTTTCTTGCAATAAGTAATATAAATTATCTGAAATTGTAAAAGGCATCACATTTTACCAACTGTCGTGTTAGGAACTCACTATCTGAGATATGGGTTCGAGATGACCATAGAAACACTAACTTCACAATTGCAGAGATAAACGTGCCAACTTCTGATTACTCTGCACATCCCTTGAAAAATTCCATTGTAAGCCAGGCCTTTTAGTGACTATTTTATATCAAAAATATAATAACTATTTTAAATAACATTATTTTTTGGTATGAAACACACATATCATTCTCTGCATCCCTACCTATAGGGGTATTTAGAAGACCGCGGGGAAAGATTTACGTTATCCACTGGAGACTCGTCATTGCTATGCTTTTGTCATACCAAAACCAGTTTCCAAACGAAAAAATGACGAGCATGTTCATATAAGTATTTTTCTTTTTAAATAATGAGCTTGATTATATAACATTGTATAATATCGTGACACGGTATGATAATGAACTTGACTGCATAGACAAGTGCAAATTCATGCTACAAGTGACCTTTCATTCCGTCATAGGATTCAAGGAAATGAATTTAAAATACGAGAATAATCTCGTATTGCTTATTTACGTCATGTGTAATGAAAATCAAAATGCTGGGACGAAAACCTGCTAACTAGCTGCCGTTCTTCCCGGCATGTCGTAGAAGGCGACTAAGGAACTAGGGGCTTATGGAATCTATTTCGCGATAGGCTATTTTATATATACAGGTTGCGTCACCAATATTCCATATGACAACAAAACCCCAATATACAAGCTACTTAGTGACCAAGAAGATTTTTTCAAGGTTTCAAGGTTCTGTCCAACCCTAAAGAGCTTAAAGGACATGTATGTATATGAATGTTGTTAGGACTCATATCTCACAGTCATATACGTTAATTTATACGTATGTGCGTATATTTTTTTTGAGTAAAGTATCGACATTAAGGATTTTTTATAAATTTGGTACAGGAAAAACAAGCAGTCTATCATAGAAGTTCCATATAAATGCGCTCAACCTCGATATTAATTCTAAAACTAGTTAAGTCCACCTCGAAAGAGATTAAAGGACGTGAATTAAAACCTATATATGCGTACAGATCAGTACGAACTACATGATTTTCAATTAAAAGAAAACGATAACAGTAACAAAACATTTATTAAATACAACCAGGTCAATTTTATACTATGCTCTTATACCATTGATATAATCTCCGCTTTATCCTTAGGGTATTCCACGTACACCTTGACTTCAAATTCATATCTGCTCACATCATCAAAACCTCTGAGTTCTAAAGCAACTTTATTCTCACCCAATCCTCCGCTTGACAGAACCACATCTCCGTTCTTTCCATCTTTCAAATCTACTACTCTTACGGCAGCGATGATTCCACCATGAGGGGCTACCACCTCGACTTCTTTCTTCAGCAATCCTGAGTAAGTTTCCGAGAAAAACAAAACTCCTTTTCCAGTGTCTCCTAGAGACAGGTCGTTAGCCAAAACAGCTGCGATGCAGAAAATAGCGGGAATCAAAATCTTGGACGCCATGTTTGTTTGACTTGGATATTGGCACTGAAGTCATTGTTAAAATTAATTCTTTTTATACGGAATTGTTTTAGAAAACTGGTTCTAGAATTATGGCTTAATTTATTAAAATGCACATGTAAAACTAGATGCTGCAATAGATTTATTTCTCTTTTTTTGGCTGAGATTCATTTAATAATTATGAGATCGTGCAAATGTTATATAGAGATAATATTTACGTACTGATCTTGATATTGATCATTCAGATAAAAGGAAACCTAGATTTGTAGGAATTAAATTTATAAGTGACTAATTAGAAATTAAATTAAATACCTAAATACTACATTCAAACAATTCACATTACAATTTATGAGTCATTAAAACAATTTACTAGGTGTTCTATGAATATACAAAAAGGCATGACGATATTTTGATTAAAATGTATCTGTGCCATTAAAAATAAGTTCTTATTTTGAATGAATACACAACTCTTTATAATAAATATATGTTATTTTCCCAAAATCCTAACAACAGTGGACATGTAAACAAAAACCAGTTTAGTATGCTGCATCATATAAGAGCCTGTTTTATTTAATTCATTGCATTACAAGCAACGACTAACTTATCAAGATGGTCGCCGCGTTATTCGTTGCTATTTTGATCGCCCCAACCGTCATGGCGGGAGATCTCATTCTCGGCGCCAAATCTGAGGACTCCACCTTAATCTTAGACCTGAAAATCTGTGAAGATAGCCAGAAACAGATCACAATTAACGCGACAGATGACCATTATATCAGTGCCATACGAATAAAGGATTTGAGGGAGATCAAGGATAATGACCCAGTGTTGAAAAGCGGTGGAACTGGGAATCCGTTTGCAGCCATTGACCTACCCTTGACAGAAGAGGACCAGGGTTGCAGCTTTAACGTGAAGGCTTACGATAAGCCTCAAAAGAAATTCGTAGGAATTCCTTCTGCTGTATTGTCAAGCCTTTTTGGTTAATAGTCTTGATTTTTAAGATATAAACTTGCTTATTGGCTTTCGTGTTTTATTTCTTGTACCGCCCATTTGTGATGCTTTAAAATTCTGGCTCTATTTTTGATTTTCTCTTTTTACGTTATTCCCCAAAGAGATTGGTGGAGATTGGTATTTCCAAAATTTGTTAGGTCAGCAAATTATAAACTCGCCTCAATCGTGTTCTGGGTCCCTTGTACTAATACACCAGGTTTACGATGGTTATTATAAAAGACAAGATTACTAGATTATAGGTTCACAAAATAAAAACAAAATATCCATAAAATCACATAGTTCATTTATTTCAAAAAGTCAAAGAAAGAATTGTCCAGACTCGGATCCAACGTCCCGTAAATCTTAAGATTAAAAGTTGAAGAATCGTCCATACTCGTTATGTCTGGCAATTTGATACCAATAGTTTTCTCACCGATGCCTCCACTCGTCAACTCTGGATCCCCCGTAGTGTTTTCTCTCAAATCTACCAACCTAACAGCTGATATAACGTAAATAAGCGAAGTATTATACGTTATTTGAGTACCATTGTCCTTGAAGAAATTCTTATCAACAAGTAAGCGTGATCCTGACTTAACTTCACCCCATGACTGATCACCCGCCAAAACAAGGACTATACAAGAAAGGGCGCCAAAAAGAACGCCTGACGCCATTTTGTATGATAGCGATGCGGCGATAATGCACTGGATTATGGGAAACTAGCTTTTATATTTTATTTCTGTTTGGAAACTGGTTTTGGTTTGACAAAAACATAGCAATGACGAGTTTCCAGTGGATAACGTAACTTTTGTTAACATTTATCTTTCCCTGCGGTCTGCTAAATACCCCTATTGGTAGGGATGCAGAGAATTATATATGTGTTTTATTCGAAAATAATGTTATTTAAAATAGTTAAGATATTTTTGATATGAAATAGTCACTAAAAGGCCTGGTTTACTGTGCATTTTGTAATTTTTCAAGGGATTTAATTAATAAGTAGTATTGGGCAATAGCACTTTCTCTAAATATTGAAATATTCGCTCTTTCTTTCTTTCTATATTTTTAATACATTTTTATTCACCTTCATGTTCACCGACGTATGACATGATTATGTAAGCGCAATCTGCATTATATCTTTTATATCTATTTTTGAATCATGTGTTCATTCTTTAAACATACAACAAATTTCTTGCAATTCTGGTTTTTGTATCACTGGAATGACATTTGAAAAATTGGTTGAGTGCGAATCAAAAATAATACTTTTGATTCCGTATTTTTACGTTGTATATCATAAAGGTAATACATACTTTAATTTTTTTACTTTATTTTAGAAAATAGATGTGGTTGAGGCTAGTTAAAAAAATTACAAATTTAAAAAAAAAATTATTTCTTTGGGATTTCTCTTCACTAACTACATTTAATAAGCCAGTCTCTTCAAATTATTATGAAATTTGGGTACTTGTAGATTGAGTAATGACAGTAATTATCCAAGCCTCTTCTTACCCCGAAGGATTAAGCAATTGTGATACTTATTCTCATCTTCAATGTAACGATTTGAAACATATTTAGAAAATAATTTACACAGGTACTAAAAAATTCAATGACCAGCTGGGAATATATCATTTATTTTAATAATTGTAGAGCATTGCAATCATAAACAAGCAAATAAATCATTGAGTTTCACATTAGTTCTCAAAAAGAAAAGAAAAGCTAATCGGGTCAAACATATAGGACATGTGATGTCACGGCAAATTTAGACTCACATAGGACTTATAAGGTTTAGTGTTATTGATGTCCTTAAGTCGATTGATAAGTTATATTATAGCTACTCGTATGATTAAGGAAATAAATCTTCAACTAGTAAGCATTTTCTTAATACTTATGATAGATTTTTAAATAAATAAATAGATTGATAAACATAGGAATACTAATTACAGATGTTTTATTCTATAATATGTAAATGAAGCCAATTATATGTCTATGCCTACTTAAAAAAGAACAATTATAATGAAACAATTTATGAAGAATCCTAAAAAAAGACAAAACCTCAATATTATATAAAAGCGCGATCCAGACTTAACGCATTAGTCCGAAAACAAACTAGCAGTAGAATAAAATAAAAAACTGGCTTAAAAATGGTTACTAAAATTTTGACATTTACCCTTTTGTGTTTGGCGGCAAGCGTGCTAGGCGACGGATTACTTGTAGGCAACCTGGGCGAAAATGACAAGTTGATTTTCAACGAAACTTATGACTCTCTGTCAAGAAGAGAAGAAGTTTTCGTCACCGCACCCGAAGGTTACCTCATCAGCGCCATACAAGTCTATGACATGAGGGAAGATAAGCAAGGTGAAGCGTATACGTCCAGCGGTGGTGTAGGAGAAAGTTCAGTCAGACTCTTCCTTCACAGTCCCAGTTTGCTACAGAAAATGAACTTCCTTGTAAAAATCTATGCCGTACCATCTCCCTAAGCTTAGTTTAAGTGAGTACTTTTCCATTCAGATATTGTATGAATTCTATTCAGCTTTGTCTATTTTGTAATTACGTAAATGTTAGTTGAAATGAAAAGTTATTATATTTAATAAATACGGTTTTTGTACTTTGGTTTAGTTTATTTAATGACCCGGTGAAGGTTAAAAGATAAATTCAGTCAAGATACAAACGTATCTATACAAGTATATACCTACACTTACATAAATACAATTATTGTTTCCTCTACTTCTTAACCGTCTCTGTCCACCTAGCTCGCGTGTGCACCAGATAGTCAGTTTATAATGTAAGCCATGTCACCATTTTCCAACATCGATATTTACCTCTTCAATGGAATCCGTGAGTTTCTTCAAGTTGCAGCACCTTAGTCAATTATGTCTTTTCTGATTAAGAAAATGTAAGAAAAATATTTGTGACATACCGCCATAATGACGCAAAATGAAAAACAAATGAAGGTAAACAAACTTGAATTTATTCCAAACGGTATCAAATTTACAGCGAAAATATTTTCACATTTTTGTCATACACTGATAACATCAAATAAAGTACTCCATGCCCAACAAATAACTTTATTTCATATCACACAATTACATAACTAAAACACTTAGATAAAAATACCAAATATCCACTCAATGAGGATTATAAAAATTTGTTTGTATTGCATAAACTTCCACCCAGAAATTATAACCTCGAAATATTGAAGGACTCTCCAACTCTATGGTCGCAAACTTCTGACCTATACCACCTGCTTTCACGTACGCCTCACCTTTCTTATCAGGTCGCAAATCCAGTATCTTTATAGCATTAATGGCTTCATTACTGGAACAGTTCACGGTAAACTCGTCATATCGCACCCATATAGCAGGGTTTTCTTGATGCACTTTTTGGTAAATCAATTTCGAAGTCACATCTGGGTATCCTAGGAACACGTCGTGACTCCAAGCCAGACTTATAAATAAAAATATAACTGTCAAATTCTTCATATTTTTCGTCTTGCCTTGATCAAGATATCAGATGTTATGCCACGAAAAAACTTATTTGTTAACTTAAACATACTCGTGTATTTTTGTACATGTACATACAATGTGATAATAAACAATGTAATCAAAGTAGTTCTTAGAAAATCGTTGATTCACAGACGTTTATATCCATTTGAGGTTCAATGTTAAGGCTATTTACGTGATTCGGAATTTCCTGTTTTAAATACTTGTCCCGCAAAACTAGGAGCTAAAAATAATACTATATCGCTGCACGCTGTCTTTCTTTTTTACATAATCATAGTGGTCGAGAAATGTATATTGTTTATGACAAATTCAAATAACATTTAAATAGGATGTAATCTTGATGTAGGTGTGATACCTCCTAGACTATAACAGCAATGGAAAACCTGAATATAGATTCAGAAGTACTGAATACAGATCTATAGCATTGAAATAATAAATTTTTAATATATTATTTACAAGTATCCTAAAAGCTAAGTCAAACCTAAGTATATACAACAAATTTGGAAAAATATTTTGTATTTTATACGGCCTAAATGCGTTCTTCGTTATTTAATTCATTACTTAATTTAATTAATGGTACATATTATTCTTAGTAATGTACTTGAAAACTTATATTTGACCTTAACTGCGAGATAAACAGGCTAAACTGATATTCAAATACGTAAATTGGCAACTTAATTGAATTCCACCACTCATACGGATTAAAACATAACTAGCTGTCTTTTTTCTTTTGTTCTTTCTTTTGTTAACGGTGAGGGAAAACATCGTAAGGAAACCTGCCTATCCCTTAGGATAGGTAATAGTCAGTGCCTATATACGGCGATACGGTTCACTACCTACGTTAGGTGCTGTCTATCTAGTGATACGCGGGCTTCGAATGACCCATTACTAACATGCCTTCGAAATTTCGGAGATGGGCATTCAATCCTCTGACTGCCCCGCCATAATAAAAAAGGGAGTGTGTATACACAAGTTGTGAAGCGTATGTGTAGCTGTCTTTTTTCTAATATTTTTCTCTTTTTAGCATGAACAATGGATGTCATATGGAACATTGGTAACTGTTACTAGCTCATCACCCAAAAGATTCAAATTATTATCCCTTAGTCGTTTCCTGCGACATGCTGAGAAGAAAGGCAGTTACGTAGGGTAGCAAGGGAATGATTTCACTGTCTATGGTTAGGGAAATCATTGTGAGGATAATAAAAGTGTGTACGAGTGTGAATCACTAAAGCCGCAAATGCGGTGATCTCTGACTATACATACATACACATCACGCCTGATTCCCTATAGAGGGGTAGGCAGAGATCACGGATCCCTTATTTGTCCTGATCCTGACAGACCACTTTCGCTTCATTGACACTCATACATCTTCTCATACACAGTCGGAGGTTATAGGTACTCCTAACGTCACCATTTATATATATATATATAGACGACTATCCGGCTAGATATAGTGGTGGTCGCGAAGTGTCTGCTTAAGTGTTGTAGTTTCGTATCCATTTCTCACATTACATGATTCACAATAGAGACTTACATATTTATACAATATATTTCATATACATTCACGTCGTTTAATAACATTTGTGGTGAACAGAAACAAAGAGACATGAAAACATCTCATCGGTCACGTTTAAGCATGAGTTGGGTTGTGATGTCATTTGGAACAAAAGTAACAGGTTGCTAGTCCATCACCCAATAGATTCCATTTACCTTTGGTCTCATAGTCACCTTCTACGCCATGCCGGAAAGAACAGCAACTTATTACCATTCTTTTAACGTCCCAACTAACGGGACTAACATGGATATCAATGAAGTGAAACCCTTTGATAACCCCGCTGAAGGAAAACGGGCGTGATGTGTGTGTTTATTTACAATCTTTACATCTTACATTTTAATTATTATATTTTACATTCACGTCCTTTAAACCGTTTTGGGGTAGACAGAACCTTGAGTATATATCTCCAGGCCACTTTTTAGCTTAAATAGTGGGGTTAGCCCATCGCCCAATAGCTTCAATTGACCCTAGTCCTTTAGTCGACATGACAGGAAAATCAGCAGCTACTTACAATCTTTTTTCCGTTCTACCTACCACGGGATTTGGTAAAATGTTATGCTTAAAGAATGCTATTGAAATGTTTGATAGTATATGCATAGAGTATGTATTAATTATACCTATTACGCATTGTGGTATTGACTAACATGACTAACATTTCACATACATACGCTATTTATAACAATGGTATAGCTAGTGTATATTTACATCGATGAAATAATAATCTTGTCGAATGAATCACCTTTACAGTGAGGGAAAACATCGTGAAATCAAAATGTCAATCCTTGTAAAGTGCGATACTGTTTACCACCTGTCACGATAGACGCTGCCTATCTGCTTAACACATAGTCTCAATGGATAATGGTTGTGATAGTGTATTTAACATTTGAAACTGAAGAAAGGTTTCTTCGATACATATATTCACCTCCTTTACTCCCTTTTGGGATGGTAGAACCTCTTGTTTTGGTTTCTCCTAGGTCTCTTTTTAGCTTGAATATTGAGGTTGTGATGTTATATGGAACATTGGTGACAGGTAGCAAGCCACGCCTAATAGATTCCATGTACCCCTGGTCCCATAGTCGACTCCTACGAAGTCGCAGAAAGAACGGCAACTTGTTAGTATTTTTTTAATTTCCCAGCTAGCACGGGATGGGACAGTAAAGGATTCTTCAAAAGTATATAAACCTTCTGAGTATGAATACCCTTTATATGAATACAAAGCAATGGATAACCGATGTATGTGCAAATGCTTAGGAATAACCGGGATCTGTGTCCCAATATTTCTTAAGGAGGTCAAAATGTGTAAGTGTGAAACTCAAGTAGTGTGTTTTGTCTAAGCTTTATCTCACGTTCTTTTATCCGCTCTCGTTCACTCCGTTTTGGATTAGTCAGAATCTCGCAGAGACATTTCCTGCGTCATTTAGCATATATGCTGGACTTGTGAAGATATTGAATTATCTATTCAAAAAGGATCAAAATGTTTCTGTATTTAGTATTGCGTAAATTATATTTTTAAACCAATATACTTAACACTAGTTCTTTTAAAATATTAAGCTTAATGCTTGATTTATAAAAAGGATACCAATTTTGAAATGTTAATAAAAAGGGCCTACCTACCTTCATATCCATAACAAACAAATCAGGATTGAAATAAATAAAAGAAATAAAAAACATATTTAATGAAATGAAACAACATCACTTTTTTTCATTTATTTCATTTATATATACCTAATCTTATTTCAGTAATTATAAACTTTACATCTAAATTGTTAACCTTACAACTAAACAAATATTTTCACGAACTACGCATAAATTTCGATCAAAAATCTGTATCCAGAACCTCTTTCACTTTTTAGTTTGATATTCACGAAGTTAAACGTTAATCCTCCACGATTGATGGACGGTTCAGCAAGGCCATTGTCCAAATCTTTAATTGCTATCCCCTTAATCTTCTGTTGAGGGTTTGGAAACTCGAAGTAAACCTCTTCTTCCCGTTTAAACAACGGAATAGCACCAGCTTCGACTGTTTTCTCGTAAACTTTGCTTATCATGCCCGCTTGTTCATACACTGTGCCTACAATTACACTTTTGGACTGAACTAAACATATTAAAGCACTAAATAACAAAATAATTTTCACGAACATTTTTCTAAAGCGCGCCTTTTGATATTTTTATTAAAAACTTTTTTTAAATCCGCTCGGCAAGGAATCGGTTTATACAGCCAGACGGCGCGAGCAAAAAGTTTGTTGTGAAATAAATGGATTTGTCTACGAGTGAACAGAAAGGGTAGATGTGTGCTCGTGTATGCGATAGGGACAGAGAATGGAGGTCACTACGTAACGATGATAAAGACCTTAACCAGAGGTCAAGTAGGCGACAGATTGTAAACTTGTTTTCCACAAGTTATGACCATGTTATTATGTACATCCATAATTATGTTACTTTGGGTTATAATATAATATAGCAAAAGTCTCGTAAAATGCGATTCAAGGACCAGCTATCAGAACAAATCCCGGAACAATTCTATATGACCTAGTAATATAAATATATTTTGACGTTATTAAAATACTAATATATATATACCACCAATTGCTAAATGCAAACAATAATATGGTACAACAACCAAAAATATACTATGTAACTTTTCGTGCATCTTTCCGACATTGCGTTTTATTAAACGGCACGAAAGTCTCTTTTGTAATTCGCTGTTTTGTCCACTTCTGCCATAAGGATGTGACTGTAAGTATAGAATTAACATAACTATTGTTATAGTTGCGACTGTTTATTCCTACAGAAAATCAACATCACGACTGTATAGTTCTTAACAGTCAAAAGAAGTAAAAGGAAACTGTTCTACGATCGAATCATATTACGTATTTCAAAATAAGCGACATCTACATACCAATAGCTGAACTACGTACTAAACCATTTTGACCTTATAAATCGTAATCTTTTTGAAACAGATACTTAAAAGTACTTCTATTCGACAACAGATGGCTTATAGAATCAGCTGTTTCGTCTATTTTCCTTCGTTCTCATATTTTCATGTTTATCCAAAATGATATCGTCATAGATTAAATAGTATGGAATATTATGTATATATGTATAAACAATATGCATATATATGTTACGACTGTTAAATTAAATAGATACATATTATACTCCCGCTCTTTCCCTATACGGATAGCCAGAGATCAGAATTCCCCACATACATTTAAATTTCGATAGGCAATAGTAGCCATATAGATTTATTTGATATACCAGGCGTTGCAAAGTAATTCATTATATTTGATATAAAATAATGAATATAAAAAAATGTTATCGTTTAAGAGGTAGTTAGAGAAACGTATGTCATATATATCCGTCCCAAAATACTTATATGAAACTGTCACATTTATCCACTCATTTTACCTATAAAGACCACAAATTCTTACAGGGTAGTCAAAGGATTGAAGAATGACCATTCCAAACTTGCATATACTTTAGGTATACTTACAAATATTCACGCCTCTACGTCCCCAACGGGATAGGCAGAGACTTGAACGCCACCTGGAACGATCCTGACAAATCTCTATTGCTTCACTCACATCCACCTTTATATACATGGTTTAGGTCTTTTACTCTAACTATACCTACTAGTAAAAGCCATCTATGCATTTACCATATAATATACTAGTGACCCGCTCCGGGTTTGCACGGGTATAAAATATATAGCCTACTCCACTATTTAATGGATGTTATTATACATATAAACCTTCCTCTTGAATCACTTTATCTATTAAAAAAACCGCATCAAAATCCATTGCGTAGTTTCAAAGATTTAAGCATACAAAGGGACATAGGGACAGAGAAAGCGACTTTGTTTTATACTATGTAGTGATATAGGTACCATAAGGTTCTACATACCCTTTTTGGCAAACAACCTACATATACAAAAAACACGTAATCTTATCTATATATCCATATCAGCACGACAGGAAACCGGAAGCAGGTGGGTGCGCACCGCCATTTCCTGTTGCGTGAACTTCACGCTTTATTGCCGAAAGGGTTGGCCAGACATGCGGCAATTAACATTTAGTGTTATCAAAAGTCTACCGTGTATGTGCTAGTGTAGTTAGGTTCGCGACTGTAGTTGCTTTTGGGGTAAATAGAGAATTAGGTGATTCATAGTTTATACTAATCAAATGTAATAAAAGAGCATGTATGAGAAGGTTAATGGGTGTAAGTGAAGGAAGAGAGAATTGTAATGATCATTCCAAGTGGTAATCGATAGTCTCTGTCTATCCTGTTAGAGATGTAGAGGCGTGAATATATATGTTTTAAAGGTGGTATATTTTAGTGGTTGACCTAAAGAATACAATCTTAAAGTGTCAGATTCAATACTAATTGAGGTATATACGAAATGCAAACAATTAGTTATCTGTATAGGTACATTACAAAAAGCTAACTACGTACATACTATATTAGGTATTTTCTTAATATATTAGTAAATAACACACACATACTACAGTGAGTGAGTGAATGGATGCGAACGGCCACTGACAGGGAGAAGTGGCGTCATTTGGGGGAGGCCTATTTCCAACAGTGGATTCAGACAGACTGATGATGACTACAGTGAGGGAAAACACCGTTAGGAAACCTACCTGTAAGACTAATAGTTGTAGCTACAATTCCTATTTTTTTAACTCCATCAATCATCACAGAAATGACACGTGAACCTCTGCCTACCCCTCAAAGAACATCGGTCTCAATACAAACAATTCACACATCTACTAAGTCGTAATATGAACGGAAATGACTAGGGGTCAATGTAATCTACTGGGCGATGGGCTAGCAACCTGTCACCATTGTCCCATATGACATCACAACCCCTTATGACGTTACGTACCACCTGTTATGTTAGATACTAAAAATTTACTAATTAAATGTAGCTATATACATATATGCCAATTTACATATAGAGGGGTAGGTAGGAATCATATATCCTCTATTTCCTTATAGCATACCTATAACTTTTACTTCATTGATACACACTCGGTGGTTATAGGTAGGTTTTAACGTCATCTTTTATCAATATGTCGTACATCTAAATGTTATATGTCTTATTAGACCACCCCTACGTAACCGCCCTTCCATCTCACCCACATATATTCCTTTTGTCAATCTACTATAATTATATAAATACAAATCGCTCCCGTTTCCCTACAGAATAGGCAGATATCACGGATCCCCATTTGTCTCGATCCCGACAAACCAATTTTGCTACATTGATATATTTAATTCGCATAATATAGTGCTAAACTACACTATACCTCTGACCGACCCTTTTAAACGTAGTCTTGAACATAAAAAGGGCTAGAAACTATTCTTAAAGAGTTAAAATCACCCCTGGATACCCCTTGCGAAACATTAGTCGTGAATTCTTATATATGGACGTATAGCAAAGTTACTGTTATCTTGAAATATCCTCTAGAAACGGGTTGGTAAAGTAACGAGTTTTTTAAACGGGTCCCGGGAACAAACGAACCCCGTACTCAATGGACACTTTGCTCCCCCATCCCTCTATTGTTAAAGGAAATCATAAAGTACAGAATTCTTGAGGCAGCATTTTCTTACCTCTGTTTTTCATTCAATGCCAATTTACTCCTAAACTATTATATGTATGAACTTAAATTTAACATATATAATAGAGTGAAAAATTCTGAATAAAATAGTATATAATTTATCATAAAAATATATTTATAAATACTATAAAATTCGATCTTAAATATATTCCTTCCATCTCTGAATAGAATTTCGAATGCGTTACTTTATCGGCGCGCGCACCCATCGAGTACGGGGTTCGTGTGGCTCAGCTGTCAAGCGAAAAGATAGCTTACTCGATGGGCTCAGAAGCAACCCTTCGTCTTATTCGCCGTCCTTGTCTTGCGACGGCTTAATGCTGGAACTCTACTTGAGAAATAATTTGAGTGTTTTTTCATATATCACCTGTATGCAATGGCGACTTGTAAGATTGTATTTTTAATGTTTTTAGATTTTGTGCTGGGAAACTTTAATACGAACATACATTTCCTGCCCAACCAGTTTTAATTAGAGGTCTACTAATATAATAATCTAAATATAATAATATTGTTACACATTACGAGTTTTCACACATTTTTGAGTCAGTCGGTGGGTTGGTACCCGATCATCACAAATTGTCTACATTGTCTTTAATTCGGTCTATTGAGAGGGCTATTTATTTGCAATATTTTCGGTTGCAGATAATAAAACAAGACAATTAATATGAACTTTCGTTGTACGTAAATACGTACTTATAGCGAATAAAAATATATGAATCTGAGTAATGCTAGTAAAATAAAGTAATTTTAAACACACACTATGATTCTACAGCAAATTGAACATTCAACACTTAGTTTAGACAAGATTGCATTAAAATTAATAACCAGGTCAGAGATTACACCATTTTTTATATAATTTAATAAACTTTATTGCCTTTTACATTTTTCTTTTAAATAAACGCACAAAAACATGAAACACATTTTCCTTCCTAATTAAATACTATCCATATTATTCCGTGTTCTGTGTAGCAGGGCCCTTATTCCGTCCCGGTGCGGCACCCGCTATACGCGTATCTATAGAGCAGCCCACTTTCAAACGGCACACCCTTGCCTAAAGCGACGTAACTGACTGACAATAAGGAATATTTTCACTTACTATGTCTTTACTAAGGATAAATATAGAAAATAAGTGAGTTTAGAAAGACTATGACAATATTCAATTGATGGTGGATTATTAACCTCTGTCTGACCCGAAAATGTGGAATGGTTGTTTAGTATGTAGGTACCGTATATGTATAACCTAGATAATTATGGCTAGATATTCCTAGCACATAATATATTGAAATTGACTGATAGATTGTTCGGTTCGATTCCGTAGATACTCCAAACACAGACATACATTAATTATACATACCTAAATTCTAGAATATGTAGCCATATGCCTTATTTTAAGCATGATATAATTAGCAAATACAAGACTATAATAATTCAACTAAATATGCCTACCACAATAAAAAAGGGAGTGTGTAAAGGCAAATTATGTTAAATAGGTCTAAATTCCATTTCAACAATTCTCCAAAGTATTATTATTATACCCGTGGCAGTCAGCTACATCGTCATTCTCCTAAGGTCCGCTCCTGTCTAGAGACGGGCGTTTTTTTGTCCGTCGTCGACCCGACAGTAGACACGACACAACCGCCCGGACGACAGTCGGCATGTGAGTAGACATGCCAAGACTATACATACTACCACGTACCTCAATCCTATTCGGGGTGAACAGAAACCTAGCAAACGTAAAACTTACTTGATCATTTTCAGGAAAATGTGATATAGAATATTTGTGACAGTTTCCTATCCTATCGTTTCATAGATTCTTTGAGCTTTAGACTCCTTCTAACGTCACCCTCCTTCAGTACGCATATTTGTAGGTCATATTATAGGTATTCATACATAGTTATATACCTACATATACATTCACGTCCTCTAATCGCTTTCGGACTATACAGAATCTTGAAGACAATTTCTCCAAGGTCACTTTTCAGCATGAATATTGAGGTTAGTAATGTTATACGAAATATTGGTGACAGGTTGTCAGCCTATCACCATATAGATTCCATTGACCCCTAGTTCCTTAGTCGCCTCCTACGACATGCCGGGAAGAACGGCAAGAACGCAAAGAATGCAAACTAGTTGCATTCTTTTGCGTCCCAGACTAGCACGGGATATATTACATAGTTAATATACATAGACATTACGACTTTATCCCTTACGAGGTATGACGAGGAATCGAATACATTTGCAATTTCGATGGTGACATACACAACTGAGCAGGTACACCAAAAAAAGAATAAGGAATATGATAGGTCTAATTTATTCGTTAAGAGCTTGGCTCTGTATCAGTGGGTACAGGCTTCCAACTAATTTAAAGATTTTCTATGTACCTGCTCATTTTTGCATCAGCGTTATGCGGTGGTGAGTGAAACATTGTGAAGAAACTATCCTAGTCCTTGCAACAGGTAATAAATAGTCAGATCTAGTAAATGGCGACACAGCTTATGGCCGGTCACTCTCTCATAACACTCGGTTATAGGTACTTCTAACGTCGCCTAAAATATATATGTATAGTATAACTATTATATAATATGTAATAAAATACATTTACGAAATGCGTCGAATACTACGATGAGGGAAAACATCGTGAGGAAACCTACCTGTTCCCCGAACAGGTAATAGTTAGTGCTTGTAAATGGTGCCATGGCTTACCACCTGTCACATTGAGTACTGACTATCTGATTAACCCGTGGCTTCGAGGTGGCCATAAAGTTACTACCCTCGCATTCGCGGAGATGGACACGCGACCCTCTGACTACCCCGCAAGGGTGGTCGTACAAGTTCTGTTAGCTTATGTAACAAGATTAAAAATAAGTTAATAGGTAGCACGTTTAACACAATAGTTATTACTTACATAAAAACTTTTATGAGAATTACGAATTAATTTTTTTTATAGTTTATAGTCCCGTGCTAGTTTGGGACGTAAATAGAATGTTAACCAGCCGTCTTATTGCATGTTTTAGAAGTAATGAGAGTATTGGAATCTAATAGGCGATGGGCCAGCTACCTGTCACATTTATTCCCTAAAGATGCTATCATACATACATATATTCAGGCCTCTACGTCAGGTTTATCGATCACCACCTGGAATGATCCTAACAACCACTTACACTCATTAACCTTCTCATACATGCTCTTCTATTCTTCACACTACGTACACCCGCCTTGGGAAGAATAATTACAAATAATAAAGATACTATCAAAACCCTGATAGATAGTTAAAGGTGACGAAGAAAAGTTTAAAAAGCCTAACTCCTACGGTAAAGAAAAACCAAAGTGGTTGTATGGAAAAATGTCTGTACTCCGAAATAGGCAACAATCAGTGCCTTTACACTGTGACACAGAACACCACCTGTCTCATTATTTGTTGACTATCTGGTGAAATGTCGATGTAGCTGTATATTACTTACTCTATAATAGCGGAGATGAACACTTACTGTTTACCATTTTGGCATATAATAAAAATGATCCTATAGTATAACTACAAATGCAAAAAGCGATGTTAGTAGTACATATAACAGCCGAGTGTGTAAGAGGACGTGTAGGGATATCAATGAAGCCAAAGTGGTTTGTTTGGATATAGACTAATGGGATTTTATTATCTCTGTCTAGCCTCTATAGGTATATTGGCGTATACGTATATTGGGCATAAAAAATACATAAAATTTAATTTATGTTTATACCACTTTTATGGAATAAGACTGAAACGTGTTAATGCGATAACGAGTGAATAAGCTATTTATTCCCTACTAGTCTGGGACTTAAAAAGAATGCTAACTAGCTGCCGTTCTTCCCGGCATGTCGTAGGAAGGGAGTATGGGTCAATGGTTTGTATTGGGCGATAGGTTAACAACCTACCTCCAATGTTCCATAAGTAATCACTACCCGCTAATAATGTATGCAATATGCTAAAAATGACCTTGGAGGTATTATCGTGTCTCCAAGGTTCTGTCAACCCCAAATGGGATTAAAGAACGCGAACGTATACAGGGTGGCGCATTCAAAACGGTCAGTATGGGAAAGTCTGAAACTATAAGGGATACGAAGATTTGTTCTTAGGAACCATGTCACCGATTTTGATAAAAAGAAAAACTGCATTCATACTTTCTTTGAAAAAACAACTGTATCTAGTACGGGAATCGAACCCGGTTGTATTGAAAAAATAAATTGACCCTTTTCACTTTTTCTTTTTAAATATCGATTGTGTAGGTCTTAAGCTGTAAATGTCTCTATGAAACGTGGTGTCGAAAATGAATAAAATGCATTGTTTTGGCATATTTAAGTTTATCATAGTAGGTTTTCTAAGTGACCACCGTTGTTTTCAATACAATATTCAACACGTTTAGGTAACGATCTTACTATTGAATTTTGTATTTTCATGTGGTGAATTTGCGTTGCAATTGATTTTATTGCTACTTTTAGGTCTTCAATGGTGTCATAGCTTGTTTTGTAAAATTCATCCTTAACGTAATCTCACAAGAAATTTTCTAATATAGTTTAACACGTCACTTGGACGTCAGTGGACTTTTCAATAGATTGTTAGTTTTTGATTACTGTAGATAACAAAACCTCCTTAAAGGATTAATGCAATGCTAATGCCACATGATATGGTGTATGTAACAAGTAGGGAAATACAAAACTACAAACAGCAATAGTGACAATTTTACATGTCTGTTGAATATTGTTACCGTGTATGTAAACTACTATGATAAACTTAAATATGCCAAAACAATGCATTTTATTCATTTTCGACACCACGTTTCATAGAGACATTTACAGCTTAAGACCTACACAATCGATATTTAAAAAGAAAAAGTGAAAAGGGTCAATTTATTTTTTCAATACAACCGGGTTCGATTCCCGTACTAGATACAGTTGTTTTTTCAAAGAAAGTATGAATGCAGTTTTTCTTTTTATCAAAATCGGTGACATGGTTCCTAAGAACAAATCTTCGTATCCCTTATAGTTTCAGACTTTCCCATACTGACCGTTTTGAATGCGCCACCCTGTATATTATGTACATACATACATACGCTTCTCGACTTGTGTATACACAATCCCTTTTTATTATAGCGGGGTAGTCACTAGGTAGACAGCACCCAACGTGATAGGTAGTGAACCGTATCGCCGTATATAGGCACTGAGTATTACCTATCCTGAGTGATAGACAGGTTTTATATATGTATGTATAAGCAAAAAATATACTTTTAAGTGACAAAAGTCCTAAATGTTCATTTAGTAATGGGCATTCAACCTCTGTTTACTCTAAAGGGTTTACAGCCGTGATGTTTGTATGAACCCTACGCCCTTCACAGCTGACTCACGCTTTGCATAGCGTGCGGGGTAGATAGACAGACAGTGTAATTTATTTACGTTCCCTTATCGGAGCATCGACACGAAATAAAAAAACTTCAAAACTAGGGGTAAATTTATAAGGCCCTTGCTAGTCGGGGACGTAAAACGAATGCGAACTAGCTGTCATTCTTCTGGGAGGTAAGCCATGTCGCTATTACTAAGCACTGATTATTGTCTTCACGATCTTTTCAATATTATATCGATGTATATATATAAGGAATACATATATTCACGTCCTTTTATCTCTTTCGGAATGTACAAAACCTCTTACTCATACATTCACACATCACGCCCATTTCCAAGCAGAGGGGTATGCAGAGATCCCAGATCCTCATCTACTTTCTACTATCATTCACCCACATAACATGTCTAAACCATCGAAGCATTCCCTTTTCAATCTTAGTCACTACATCTTCTTTCAAAGCAAGATTCAATTAATATCTCCTTGGTTAAATTTTTGCATTCATATTAGGGTGTGATGACATATGGAACATTGGTGACAGATCGCTAGCCTATCGCCCAGTCGATTTCATTGACCCTTTTGATCCCTTAGTCGCCTCCTACGATATGTGAATAACGGCATTTAGTTAGCTTTACATTTACGTCCCATACTAGCAATGTGTAAGGAGTATGAGGCCATATCTCATTGTAACTCATTAAGGGTAAACAGAACCCTTCCTATATTGCACGCTAACATAGTACTGTACGCAACGGAAATAGCAAAATAAATTAAAATATGAAAATTACAATTAAATATGGACAATGTTCTGTCCTTACATTTTACTGTGTACACGGTTATTTACTTAAGACATTTTGAGACCACGGACTCTTTGTTACTTTAGATATTTTGATAATGTAGATATTTTAATTGGGTAGACTAAATTCCAAGAGGGGACTCTAATTTATTTCAACGTAGTTAGATACTTAGTGCAAAAAAACTATTTTATTCCACAAGGGTCATTGTTACTATATAGTTAATGACAATGATAAAATAATTAATGGTCCTTATATTGATTATAAAAGAATTTCACTTCTTTGCGCTTTTATTTATTATCCAAATTTGACTTTATTTAGAAAGTACACATTTTCATATTAATTTACTGTATTGATAACATATTGTACTGTATTGAGGACATCATAAACAATACAACCATTTTTACTCCATCCTTTGTATGCTATTTGTACATTTCCCTCGAAATTCGTCTCCCGCAGGCATTTTTCATCTGGCGCTTGATTAAATCCCCACTATCCACCCCCTCGGCAATACCTACCTTGCAACGCCATTTTAATATGTACACAAACGTTCTCGTTCGATCTATGAAGTTAAGCAACGCGGGCGTGGCTAGAATCTGGATGGGTGACCGAATCTGTTGACTTGGTGAGGAAACCTGCTTATTATTTGACATAGGTAATAGTCTGGATTTGTAAGCGGTTGGTTTATCGCCTGTTAGCGTGGTTACTGATTATTAGGTAAAAAGTGGGTTAAAAGATTCGCAAAGGATTAATTGTCTCTAATGATTGAATGTATATTCACGTTTATCAACCGTAGCAAGGTAGTAGTTGTTACCCCTGGTCTCTCACATTGGGAAGAAGGAACGCACGTGTATGAATGTATAATATTTGTTTGTCTCAGTGTCCCAAATACATTTCTTACTTTCATAGTAAAAATAAACATTTTCACAACCATCAACCCTAACAGGGTAGTTGCGTGTCCATCTCTGCAATGGCGGGGGTAGTAATTCTATATCCACTCGAAAATAAATCATATTCCAGCTCGAACCCACATGTTGACCAGATAGTCAGTGCTTGATGTGACAAGTAGTATCACCATTTACAAGCACTGACTTTTACCTATACCGAAGAAAAGTTAGGTTTCGCCACGATGATTATGTGTATATGTAGGTAGATATTTTTGGAAATAATAAGACAATAAAATCCATACGAAATCCACATTTATTTTGCGATACAAAAATAAATGCCTAAAATAAACTTACATTACAATAAATACTTAACACCAGGTAACTTAAAGTATAAATTTAGAAACATTTCACTTTCATACTAGAGGACTAATCTAATCAGTACATAAATTATTATTTAGGTCAATAAATACTTATTTATAAGAAGAAATACATTTAACTTACACTATTGTATAGTATAATACACTTAGTTGTATACTCCATTTTCCATCATAGTAAACAATTACCTATTTTATATGTTCATACCTGTATGTACCTATTCATACATTTTTTAAGCAAATTAGTGTACAGTCAACGCTAAAGGTACAGTCCCACAGGTACAGAACAAAAGACAATATTTTTCATTTCGAAGCACGCGAACGTACAGTGGCCATGACAATGCATAGTGGCGCCAGTTTTAAAATGTAAAATATTGTCTTTTGTTCTTAGAAACTTAGTTGATGGGACTGTACTTTTAGCGTTGACTGTACATACATACACATTCACGTCTATAATTCCCGAAAGGAAAGACAGAACCATAAGAACGGTGGAATCATTAGTTATACCACATATTTAGCTTATTGTTCATAGAAATTTGCCATGTTAACTGGGGACTAACATAGAACTAACCTTCTTCCCTGCTTGGGTGATAATATACATATAATTTCACGTCCGTTGATCCCTTTCAGGGTGGGCAGAACTTTGCAAATATGTATGTAAACCTCGGTCACTTTACGCTAGACTCACAGAACCGTGATGGATTTTGGAACCTTTGGTTCTGTCTATACCTTTGGATATAACGAATGTGAATAGATATATTTTTTACTATAACGGAAAATTGCTTTTGGAATATTTTACAGATACAATTATCCATACGTTCATCCACATAAATCATACCAAATAAATTAAAAACCTATAAAAAACATCAAATTAATTAAAAATACACTCACTACCTTGTATTCAAACAGGATGCTCAGAAATTATTTGCTCATTACACATTAAATATATTAATATAACGTATAGGTAAGCAATTAGGAAGAAACACATATCATGTTTATAATGCCTACAAGGATGGATAGAAGCTCGAAACAAAGAAATCTTAGTTACGTTTAACGAATACTAGGTATTCTAATACCGAGAGATACATGTATTTACTGTTACAGTGCCTAAAAATAATAAAAAACATTCCTTAATACTATAAATAAAAACTAAGCACTAATTTAAAAAAAACACTAATATTTAAACCTACTATTTCACAAACAACACATTATCAAATTTATACAAATTGTAGTCAAGTCATTAAGTTAATAAAATTATCTAATTAACTACTCAATTAATAAATAAGTAACACGAAACACAAATTCACTAAAAGATAAAAATTAAACTAAACTAAATAAAAATTAACTAAGTTCCTACGTTTAAATATGATAACATTGTGATGTTATAAATATTATTATAGGATTTAAGAATGTAATTATTTAAAACGTATTTTGTCATATGAAAATAATGATTAGGTATTATAGATATACAAAATCAAAAGAACATTTACAATGTAATGCGAACAATTCATTAGGTTTTAGTTTAAAATTATATTAGTATTAATGATTCTATGTATATACAATGGATTTGCTATAACAATATATTAGGTTTTCTATGGTCCTTTAATGATGGATTATCTGATTAATTATAATACTAGTAGCCTACATTAATTTAGTTAGCTAAGATAAATAAAGTGAACAGAAAATTATAAGAGGTTAGGTAATGGAAAATATGCATATTCTACCAGTGCTGAGCACTCAGGTTATATAACAACTTCATGAGACCCAACTGACTTACAATGATTATATAAAACTGTAGGTTCTAGGTTGTTTTAGTTGAATTAATTCATATCTGTATATATACATATACACACACACACCTTTACATCCTAACTTGATCCTGAGAAATCTCTTTTGGTCAACTCACACCAACACACATGACCTGAATGAATTAATGAATACAACCAAAACAAAATGACCTACAGTTATATAATAATTAGTAAACCAATTGAGTTCAACATAAGTTTGCATACTCTGATCTTTTGCCATAAATAAGTACCTAGTACATATCAAGAAAAGGAGAAAAAGTAAGATAGATAGCTTATATAATAGGGGTATACCTAGTTTTAGACTAAGTGTAGATAAAATAAATACTACTTAAAAAAGCAAAAATCTAAAAAACCAACTTATTTTGATTAGTTATTTATAGTGGCAGTGATATAAATAGTCAATTAATTTAGGTTTTAACATAATATTATACATAAATAAGCCTAAACAATGCAATGTACACCCTATAGTTATGCTTTTAAACTTAAAACATATTGTTTTTATGTCCAATATATAAAATAAATGAATATCATACATTTTTCGTAGCTTAAGATACACAATATCTCACTTTTGGTGGTCAACGTAGCTGCCTATACTAAGTTTTTTTTATTATTAGAACAAACTTCACTGACATATTATTCAATTTAAGATTTAATTTTAATCTATACATAAATATACAATCAATACAAACTGTGTCTTTCATATTGCAGTAAAAATTGCATGAGGCAATAACTAGATGGAGTTATTTGTAGTTACAACTTGAAATTCCTTTACTGTCTCAGACAGTACAGACATAGGTTTTAATACCCTCACTGAATCTAAGAAAATATGCCATTTTATAAGATATACAAATAAATAATAATAGTTATTAGACCTGAAACCAATGATAATGTTTCATTCCAAAAGTATTATAAATTAACTACAGTAATAAAGATAACTATGTACTCAGTGTCATACTAGTCAGATTCCATTGATATTTATTAATCTTCTCTTATGTCAATTATACTCACATTATTTTAATTCTTTTAGTGTACACAAAACCTCAGAGACACAATATTTTCTCAATCATATTTATTATCTTCCCATATAGACATGTCTATGAGATGTCAGTAATAAATAAGTACTTACATATAAAATGGAGAAACAATGTCATATTAAGGTTTATTATAGGTTAATTAAACCAATCCATTATTTGGTTATTTATCTCATTATTTTAGACTTCTAACTGATAGTAAATGAATGTTTTGGCTTACAGTATGTGACGTTCTAAGATCTTGCATCATTTGAAGACTCCATATCACTTGAACTGCTTGATATAGATTTCTTGGGCTTGTATTCAGTTATCACTACCGTTACACTATTCACTGTTACCTGTTGAATGAAAATATTGTTATGTAAGTAAAGAAAATACTTGTATATTTACTTATACTATGAAAAAATGGGTAAAATTCCTATTAGTATAAATGTAATCACTTCTGTTGGCACTTATCAAGGCAAAATGAACCTTAGTTACATAATATTGCTCTGGTCACCTTCAGTTACTCTATGAGTTTGATTTATATTCTTAATATCCTTATGTTGAATAAAAATATTTTCATTTTATTTCATTTCTGCAAGATTTTATTCTATTGTGTACCCATCACTTAATACAAGTCACACAATCCCATAATCGCCTATATTTTAATCACAGACTACTGCAAAACCTTATTGCTCTATCCTATAATAAAAAAGTAATACTATAACTGACTAATAGACAGTAGTTTTATATTATGACATGGTTCACCATGTGTCATTATGTACTAGAATCAGTAACTTCACACTTGCCGAGATAGAAACACAAACCTACTTTGCAAGGGTAAATGAGTGCCATAATGTTAACCCTTGCAACAATTTCAATATAATATTCTTAATACTGCACCTCTCTAGTCTGCGCTGAACTTCGATCGACATTATTAAGCCGAGGCGGATGTCTCCTTTTCTTTTTCATGGAATTGGCTGATCTAGGCCTCTTCTGTGAGCTTGTGGGTGTTGTGCCTGCCACTTGAGCCGCCACCAGGGCAGGATTCAGTCTGGGTTTACGTGTTGACGTACCTAAATGATTGATTTAGAGAATAAAGTCATAAGTTTTAGAATACATTGATAATATCGAACATTGCTGTGAAGCAAGTTCGTTTAAATGTGTTGCTGTCTTTTTGTGAGTAATAATTATATGTAATTCATGTCATAGCTGTTGTATCGACACGAAAATGGCAAAAATATGCCATGTTAGGTAAGAGTTATTCAAAAGGAAATTGTGAGAGAAAATGAAGTGTTGAAGTATTAAGAAGCTTTATAATACCTTTCCTAACATCACACATAGAACATTTGAATGCTTCTGCATTGTTTCTGTATGTACAAACACTGCAATCCCAATAATTTTCTTCATGTGTTTTGGACGATCTTTTTGCACGACGAATCGCGTTTTTCTTATCCATATCGCCGGCACTTACACTTTGGGAATACAATACAACATTTATCACGTAATTTGCGACCGCCTACACTGATTTTTAGTAACAATGGCAAATAATAATCTCATTATTTTGGTTTTTATTCGAGGAATCTACAAAAGAAGAACACAAACGAAAACACGCCATGACACTAAATTTGACAGTTGTCTGACGTTGCATGTTTCGGCAAAGGCCCGCCATTTGTTAAGTACGTTTCAATTCTGGTACAACTAGATGGCGGTATACCACAATCTCGAGGCCGAGTAGGTTCGATTTTGCATACACCTCCTCAAACTTTGAATTAAGTATTACTTATTTTATTATTCTTATACTTCCACAATCATTTCAATTGTATTAAATACTCTCTACTAAGTAATATTACGCATGTTATTAGCATATTACCTAAGACCGAAGTACGTGTACACATTCGAATCACCTGTGAGCAGGTACAATTAATTTCAGCAACAATAGTCCATTGTTTGATACCTTCCCACAATTTCACACAGAGTAAATAAGTTGTCTTTGTGGAAATCTCTACTTACGTGCCTAGGTGCTTAATTAATAAGCAAAATTAACCTACATACAAGGAATACAAAATCCTAACGGTATATTATGCTAAGCAGGTATCTTAAAGCATACTAATTAGGTTTAAGCAACAGAATTTTGTTAAAAATTATAATTAGCTAAACGAAATCGAAATCTACTTTTAAAAAATGAAAATAATCTGGTTTTGTCTAGATTTTTTGTGATACAAAGCCTTTGGCCGTAGAAACGTACAAATAGCCGATGAGGAGACTATTAAATGTACGTAATAATCTCAGATTATATGAATAAAGAAGTGTATACAGGGTGGCGCATTCAAAACGGTCAGTATGGGAAAGTCTCAAACTATAAGAGATACGACGATTTGTTCTTAGGAACCATGTCACCGATTTTGATAAAAATAAAAACTGCATTCATACTTTCTTTGAAAAAACAACTGTATCCAGTACGGGATTCGAACCCGGTTGCTTTGAAAAAATAAACTTGCCCTTTACACTTTTTCTTTTTAAATATCGATTCTGAAGGTCTTAAGCTGTAAATGTCTCTATAAAACATGATGTCGAAAATGAATAAAATGCATTGTTTTGGCATACTTTAGTTTATCATAGTAGTTACAATACTCAACAAGTTCAGACATGTAAAATTGTCTCTATGGCTGTTTGTAATTTTGTACCTATCTACTTGTTACATACACCATATCATGTGGCATTAGCATTGCATTATTCCTTTTAGAAAGTTTTGTTATCTACAGTAATCAAACACTATCAATCTATTGAAAAGTCCACTTAAAGTGACGTGTTAAACCATATTTGAAATATTTTTGTGGGGTTACATTAAGAATGAATTTTACAAAACAAGCTATGACACCGTTGAAGACCTAAAAGTAGCACTAGAGTCAAGTTTAACGCAAATTCACCACATGAAAATACAAAATTCAATAGTAAGGTCGTTATCTAAACATGTTGAATATTGTATTGAAAACAACGGTGGTCACTTAGAACACCTACTATGATAAACTAAAGTATGCCAAAACAATGCATTTTATTCATTTTGGACATCATGTTTCATAGAAACATTTACAGCTTAAGACCTATACAATCCATATTTAAAAAGAAAATGTGAAAAAAGCAAGTTTATTTTTTCAAAACTACCGGGTTCGATTCCCGTACAGGATACAGTTATTTTTTCAAAGAAAGTATGAATGCAGTTTTTATTTTTATCAAAATCGGTGACATGGTTCCTAAGAACAAATCTTCGTATCTCTTACAGTTTCAGACTTCCCCATACTGACCGTTTTGAATGCGCCACCCTGTATATGTCAATGAAGATAGGGAACTGTGACGTCTATGTCTGGCTACTCGTCTGCTATGAAGAACAGCCGTGATGTGTATGTATGTTGAATCTTAAGCAATGTGTGTACATCATATGGTCAAATTAGAACTTTGCAATTCTGTACGTATAGATAGATATTATCGATCGCCAACGAATATTTATATTGACAAATCTCTTGGTTTACTTACATTCATTAACCATCTCATATTCTTCCGCTACAAACTCTTTTCCAGTTTATAAGATTGTCTCTAATTTGAAAACATCTACAAGTGATTAGGTATTAAATAAAACTATTAAAATGATATCAGGTTATATGGAGCATATAAAAAATCACATACCATTTAATGAATTCCTACTTTTTTCTTTAAATCATAGTTAAATGTCTGGGTAGCGAACTTAGTAAATTACAACCATACGAAACATGCAACCTTATAAAATTATACGTTGGGCCAGAGCCAATCAAAACACGAAACGATCCCATTCTGTAACGTACTCTGTGATTATCCTTCCAATATACAAAAGGCATAATGAATAGGGCCCTTAGCCTTTCGGTAAAAATAGTAAAACTGGTTTTTTATTTCACGTCAGTCATTCTTTGGCGCGTAAACGGAAAAAAAATATATGGTTGGCGTTTTTTCTTTGACTTTCAAAATATATTAAGTACCGTGGAATAGATAATGTTTTTTTAGATCTTCAATCGTTATGTTAGGATGTTTCAGATGATTTATTTCATGCTACTATGTAGATAGGTCCTTTGTTGTGAACTGACGATGGACAGACTTTCTACCGCTAACTTAACTCTATTTTATTTCTTAATTTGCAGTATTTACGTGCTTTTATACATAAATGCATCAACTGGATACACAGAGACCATTGATTTATGACCTTTAACGATCTTGACAAATCTCTTAGTCGCTAACACCCATAACTTTCTGATTAAAGTCTTTAACTTGATGAGAATACTATATTCTACGCGGTCTTCGCCGTCGAACCCAACCATACACTGTGGCTGTAAATATTCGTACCTACGTTTGATGTCTACGCTTTCATCTATTCGTCGAAAATATTCAAACTGCCTTTTTCGTTGTCACTACGAAAGAACATGTTTCACCAGTGAACCAGCCAGAATCTAGACCTAGAGATATTGACTATTATTATTTAGTTATTATGTATACGATATGTAGGTTTCCTTAGAATATTTTCCTTTACCGAAAACAGTTCAACATTATTAAATCTATAATATTCTTAAAGAGTAAAACAAGATTAACAGTAAGTAAGGAAGTAGTAGTCAAACAATAAAAATCATTAGAAACAATCGCCAATCGAAATTCAAACACATGACAAGGCAACGGAAAGTCGTAAAGCGTCGTTTGGCAAAGGCATTTCGCATGCAGCCAAAACGGATGGATCGCATCGCCCCGGCTCGCTTTTTTACTGTTTCAGGGGTCCTCTGCGCAAAAACTAGTATATTGATCAAAATGAATAGGTTCAATATTTATATTGGCTTATGATTTTATGCTGTTCTAACATTTTCAGAATGTGGTGTGTAACGGATTTCTTCCGGTCGAGTTAAAGGAAGTAACTAAAGGACTAAGGGTAAATAGAATCCATTGGGTAATAATAGTGTACCGCTATCTATTTCTCATTAATGTTCCAAATTATTGCTTTTACAGTATCCATAATACCAGTGACCATTCCACTTTTAGAAAGATGTTATTGACTGCAATGTATATTGCAAAAGACACTTTACCACCGAAACAGCTGGTTGCATGATTTAAGTCCCATTGTACTGAGATTATTTTTTTAATTTTATAACTTAAGAAAACCACTTATGTAGTAACGGGTTTGAGTGAAGCAAGAGAGATTTGTCAGAATCGTTCCAGGTGGCGATCGATAGTCTCTGCCTATCCTGTTATGGAAGTAGAGGTAGTAAACATAAATATGCAAGTATCGTGTTAAAAATACTTAGAACTATACGGAACCAAATCGTAATATAAAAACTCATACATCCCGCCAAGCAACAAGTGTCAGTCGTGTATCAAATAAAACCTCTTTTCTACGAGACTACGTGTTGGCGCCTCTTTGCTCGTTTATTTGCTTCCTTTGTCTATGGACTATGACGCTTCGAGTTGAAAATTGACTTTTCAGAGCTTGGTGAATATTTTCATACCTTTTTTCTCGAAAGGATTATTCTCGTACAGTAGATTCACATCGCGACCTTTATTCCTTGCAAGGTGTTAGAAGTTTGCGTTTTCATCACAGTTAATAGTGAATAATTTTCACTGTCTTTTATCGTGGAATATTGCTTTCCACGATTGAGGGAATAACTTTAAACATATTGGGTGATAAGTTAAGAACTCAACACTAATATTCCATATCAATGCCATGACGATTTGTGTAGTTGTGCTAAGATTCACCAAATAGAACTTTGAGGTTCTGTCCATCCCGGCAGAGATTTTAAGACAGTAATGTGTATATGTATTTGTACCGTAACAACTGATATTGGTATTCTATTGCAATAGTGGCGCCATCTAATCAATTATGCTAGACGCGTTTAAAATATGCAAGCAATACGTGTATAGTATATACTATGTATACTGACCGGTAAAACATGGATTGAATCTAAATCGACATGTTCACGACCATTAGCCCTTGCGGGGTAGTCAGAGGTTCAAGTGTCCTTCACCGAAACTGCAGTGTTCGTGGCTATATGACACTTTGAACCAGACAATCAGCACTAAACGTATATAGTCGTCGTATATATATGTCATATAGTGTAACACTGACTACTAACAGGAAAAGCTAGGTTCTTATTTGTGAGGTTTCGCAATATCCAATACGTTTCCGGATATAACGATGCAGTTAATCGTACATTGAGGAGCAATTGTATATATAAACTTTTGCAAATAGCGAAAATATTTCAACTTAGTTAGGTCGGGGATTTTTGGAGCAATTAACTCGTTATTACAAATTCTCTCTCATCAATAAAATAAGAACACAACAGCCTTTTTTGTTTAAATTAAGTTATAATTATAAAACTATGAATACAAATAAACACATTCACCACAAATATCCCTTGTAACAGTGAAAAGTTCTGACTAGTATAAATGATTTAGTTCCAAAGTCTTCACTTCACTAACGTGCCATTATCACAGACAAAAAGAGACCCAGTGATGCCCTTCGCTTTGTCACTGGCTAGAAAGAGAACGACATCTGCAATCTCTTCCGGTTCACTATACCTATTCAATGCTGTAGTTCCTTTCGTCGCCTCCCAAGTCTGTTTGCCTCCTGCTAGAATTGGGGTTATCACGGGCCCAGGGTTCACTGCATTGACTCTCACTCCTTTGGGAGCTAGCTCCTTAGCTACACATTTGGTGAAATGGTTCAAACCAGCCTTAGTAACACTGTAGAGCGTGAAAGCAGAACCTGGAGGGTTGATTCCAGCCGCGGATGAGACGTTGACGATGTTTCCTTTAGCTTTCACAAGATGAGGTGCCGCAGCGTGTGTCAGACTGACAGCTCCTCGTAAGTTGGTCGCCATCATAAGGTCATAGGCTTCAAGGTAATCTTCACTAGATAAAACGGCTTGTTTCAGCAAACCAGCGTTGTTCACTAAAATGTCAATTTTACCGAATGTTTCCACTGTTTCTTTGACTATACGTTTCACATCACTATCTATGCTCACATTTGCTTTGATTATAAGGGTTTCAGCGCCATGTTCTTTGCATTTTTGGTCCACATTTTCGAAGTTTGAACCGTTCAGTCCGACCAGGACTACTTGGGCTTTCTCTTTGGCGAAGAGCTCGGCGATGCTGGCGCCTATTCCGGAGCCGGCGCCCGTCACGATTGCCACCTTCCCTGCGAGCGACATTTTCGATATAGACACACAATCAAGTGATTCAGCATTTATAGGAATACTCGAACACCAGGCTTAACGGATGATAAGCTTATTGATTACGATATATTGTCTTTTAATCATAACATTCCGTTAATTGGGTATGACTCACACGATGAAAAAAAGTTCATTTATGCTTCCTCGAACTTACTTTTCACCAGTATCTAACGTGACAGGTGTTGTCATATGTCGCCTTGGAATTTATTACTATTGACTGTTCCGAAAAATAGAAAGTTTTTCTCTTACCGTAGAAGTGAAGTGGTATACAATTATGTGGTGAAAATTCAGTGTTTATCATCCTAGTTATGATATATTTCATTACTCGTTCTATGCCGTGAATGGATTGTGTCTGAAGACTTGATTAAGGAGAAATTATTATTTCTTATAAAATGTGTAAGGTAATATGTGTGGTAAGAGTACGGAATATTGTTATATGTGAATAATGCGATATTAAATAAGATGTGATAAAAATACAAAACTGAAAGCTAAGTTCGTTTGGGCACATGGAAATGGGAAAGAAATAGAATGAAATATGGGTTTTCATTTTCCAAAAAAATAAATTTATAGTCCTTCCCTGATTAAAAGAAGGGGCAATGTAGAACATATACAGGCCTAATAAGTGATATTTTTCTTAAATATTTAATAGTTAAAATTAGTTAGAGAGAGATGTGACGAAAATTGTTCTCGATCGTCACAGTGACTTGTTGCTGATTAATAAAAAGAAATTCCTGAGCGTCATTTTATTACTATAATACATACTACAATAAAAATGTATCTTTGTTTACTATTAGAATAAATCTATGATAAGCAAAATCGCCCTTTAGATAGAATAACGTATTATTACAAATTATTGCGTAAATACGTCAGTTTTATCAAATCAATAATGACAATATAATTAATCCAGTGAATAGTAATGATGAGCATGCGAATTTTTTAATTATGCAGTATTATCATATGATAAAATATATTATTGGATAAACAATGAAAACTAAACAGGCATTCGTAAAGTGAGGAGCTGTAGAATACACGTATCATTTGCATTTATGCCACTGAGTTTATATAGTACTAAATTTTTATGCTAATTTAGATATTATAAAGTACGCTTAATTTCTTAATATATATATATATATATATATAAAGATGTACCTAGCAAAAAAGACTATTTTCCATCCTAAATGCAGTTTTCAGCTTAAACGATTTAATACCTTTGATGCAACTTTCAGTGGCTACTTTACGCAACGCAAAACTTAAATCTAAATCTACTCGTAGACTGTCACTGTGTATATTTTTTTTATTAAATCCCTAATGTTAAGGTAAGTTGTGAACAGATTAAATTATAATTATTGCACGTAGTGTGAAGAACAGATGAGATTGTGTGAACGTGTAAATGGACGTGAGAGAGGTGACAGAAAATTGGCAGAAAAGTATTCTTATATCTGTGATCAGGATAATTCAAAGTTTCAATCAATAGTCTCCGATTGTCTCCTTAGGGTAGTACATATACATAGGTGTGAATATGTCTGAATAGATTGTATTAGTTTAAATAAAAAGTAGTATGTGCAATTAGTAACAAAGTTTCTGAGTGACTTCTATCATAAAATCAGATCAGAATCAAATTTTTATTTTATTTATTTACGTACAGAGACTTTAGTTTATGAGGATATTTTATAGTTGCGTGAATACTCTTTTGCATGTTATTGCCGGAAAACTTAAGAACTAAACATACTACGTCTAAATAACAATACATATCTACTATTGATATAAGGCACATATTTTGAATCTTCAATGTCACTGATAATATAATACTGTACCAGTCAATGTTCCTTGATTAGATTAATAAAGATGATACTTACAGATGTGATTCTTTTTTTTCAGATAAGGATTTTTATCTCAAGTATTTAAGTGTTGCTCAGTCATTGGGGGCTTGACTCTTAATCAGTAGGTTCAAGGTTCAATCTCCGCATAAGCATTTACTATTAAGAATGAAGATATCTTAATTTCTAAATAAATTTTAAAATAAATTACGACGAGGCAGTGTCATGGGAAAACCAAACTATTTCAATCTATGTAAATGGTGACATGGCTGTCCACCTGTCACATTAGATTCGATCTGGTTAATTACGTGTTTAACTCGAAAATAGAATGAATAATTCAGCAATGGCGGAGATAATCAGGCGAAATCCTGACTACCCTGGCATATTATATACCCACAAAGAATAAAAGTGTTTATTTACTGTAAGTATAAATTATTCACCTGTGTTTAATAATTATAACCTTAAGGTTCCGGGTTCGAGACTCTTGGGAATGTGGTAAGACAAACACAGTAATTATGGTATATAATCTTTATGACTGTTGTTCTAGTATACTCTTATAGTTAGCAATAGTATGTATAAGGCTCGTCATTTCATACACACTCGGCAGTTATAAATACTGCTAACGTCATCTTTTTTCACTATGTCGCTTACCAATGTTCAGCTTATTAACTATTTAAGACCCCTTCCAACTCACTCACTTATATACCTTTCTCAATGATATATAATGTTTCTACGTTCCTTGCTTAACAATGTCATATAAATGGTAGTTTTATGTACGAATAGTAATTTAGAGTACTTACTAGGTGCCGTTCATCCCGGTATGTCGTGAGAGGTGACTAAGGGACTAACCCATCACAAATTTTCTGTATCAATTCCATTTCGACTTCGAAAATAATGCCCAGTGATTGAAAAGATATTATATCTAGATAAACGCGTTCACGACTATTAACCCTTGCGGGATAGTCGGAGGTTCAGGTTCCTTTAAATCTTCAGAATCGCGGAGGTAGTAATTCTATGGCCACCTCGAACTCATGTGTTGACAAGATAGTCAGTACTCAATGTGACAGGTAGTATGTAGCTATTTACAAGCACTCACTATTAGGTACCTGGTTTCCTCTCGGTGTTTTCCCTCACTGGTATTTGGTGCATTTCGCAAAAGTATTTAAGAAAATGTAAATAGAAATTCATTTCTATTGGTACATGCTCAAGCGGGATTTGAACTGTGTACTCACTGATTGATACTGAGTCAAGCCTGAGCTACAACGAATTCTTTATCTAACAAGATTATTAAGCTTATCTATCAATCAATCAATCATTCAGCCTATGACAGTCCACTGCTGGACGTAGACCTCCCCAAGGTAACGCCACAAAACACGATCACTCGTGGCCCTCAGCCAACCACTACCAGCGACCCTTTTCAGGTCATCAGTCCACCTGGCAGGGGGGCGTCCTACACTACGTTTACCGAGACGCGGTCGCCATTCGAGAACCGCTTTGCTCCAACGGTCGTCGGTTCTGCGACAGACGTGACCGGCCCACTGCCACTTCAGCTTGCAAAATCGATAGACAATGTCTACGACATTGGTTCTCTAATGTGGATAATTTTATACACTAATATTACCATTTTTTTAATCGTTTTTTTTAGTTTACCCTCCAAAAGTACAGTAAACAGGTTTAAATTCATGGTGTGTCATTTTTTAGCCTAACCCCTAGGAATCACGTATGAACACGTTGCAGAGAGTTAGCTCAGTATAATTGCAGATTGGGAGAAATGTGCTTATTATTTTATTTATGTACATTGAAATTAACATTACTATTATCTTTAGAGGTTAACGCGATTATACTAATAATGTGGTAATGGTTGTAACGCTTTCAATTAAAAATTACATAATACGTTTATAAATTACGGTTGTTAATAAAAATACATTTAAAAGTATTCAAATTAATTTTATCAATTAACATTTAAATATGTATATTGACAAAATTAACTGACAATTAATAAATTAAATAATGGAAGTCTTGTGTGTATAAAAGTATAGGGTAATCATAGTGACACATTACAAATAAAAATTCTTGTATCTGTCTAATGCCATTACAAATTACCATGACTTTACAATCATGAAGTTTTTTAATCATTTGTATAAAGGTGGAACGTATTTAATTATATTGCGAATATATTAGTATATCGTCTTATCTCACTTTACATAAATTCTGTACTTGTTTAGATTGCCTAAAATATTCTTATTTCCTCTTCTTATAAAGATAACACAAAAGTAAGTCATCAAAATAAAATTTATTACTCATAAATAAATAATGTTGGCCACCGTTGCTCACAGGCTTTTTAAGGCTACGGGTAGAATAGAATAGTCCACTTTACTTCAATGATCATCGGTTCTGCGATGTGGCCTGCTCACTACAAATTCAGCTTGCAAATATCTAATATTTGGGTTGTTTGCTGGTGACCTGTCATTGTTAGTTCCAATGATCGCTGTGCGACATATTTCATACATGGTTATTCCGCACCAATTGCAAGGAAATATATACATATATATGAATTGAAGAAAAAATTACTTATAACTGATTATTATTTTTATAACCTGTATATTAATTTATAACCTGCTAGTGCATTTTAAGTTTACGATTATTTCACAATATTATATAAATTAAGAACCTAGATAGGATTATCTTGAAGTATCTGTCTAAAGTGGTCTTATCAGATGGTACGATCCTACAAAAGCCTGAATTTGAGATAGTATTGACATTATTCGAAGAATGTCTCTCCAAGGTAAGGTGGCAATCGTGACGGGCGCCAGCTCCGGAATAGGTGCCAGCATCGCGGAGCTCTTCGCCAAAGAGAAAGCCCAAGTGGTCCTGGTCGGACGGAACGAGGCCAATCTCAAAGCTGTGGACCAGAAATGCAAGAAACACGGAGCTACGACCCTCGTAGTCAAAGCCGACGTGAGCAAGGATAGTGATGTGCATGTTATCGTTAAAGATACGATTGCGAAATTCGGCAAAATCGATATATTAGTGAACAACGCTGGCTGGGGCAAACAGGCACTTCTAACTAGTGAAGATTACCTCGAGACCTTTGACAGTATCATGGCCACCAACTTAAGAGGAGTCGTCAGCCTGACTCATACTGCTGCTCCACATATAGTAAAATCGAAAGGGAATATCGTGAACATTTCATCCATCGCCGGTCTCACCGTGTCAATCAATCCTTATTATTCAATTTACGGTGTGTCCAAGGCTGCTTTAGACCATTACACCAGATGCGTCGCTAAGGAACTGGCTCCCCAAGGAGTGAGAGTAAATTCTGTGAACCCAGGGCCAGTGAGGACGGCAATACTACCAGGAGGAGTAGAGGTTTGGGAGAAAATGAAAGGAATGACAGCGTTGAATAGGTACAGTGAACCGGAAGAAATCGCTGAGCTAGTTCTCTTTGTAGCCAGTGACAAAGCTAAGGGTATGACGGGATCCATTCTGGTCAGTGACAATGGTAGTCTGATTAAATAAACATATTTAGTAACTTTACATGTATTTTATTTTAGCTATATTATTTTATTAGATATTCCTTATTTCACATCTTTGTAGTCTTTATTTCTTCCGTCAACTATCTATTTATCTACCCATATAACATGCTCAAACCAACAAAATCAACAAATCCTCTCCCAGACTACAACTCTCCCTTCGATCTCTAGTTTTGGCAAAATACGTATGTTTCACGACTTTTAATCCTTGGAAGATTAGCGACACTCTTATCACTACTAAGGTATTTGAACACTCATATCCCACATCTCACCATATAACTAGTATCCAAACAAGCATTGATTCCATTGCCGTCTTCACATATGTCTACTCTTACTCTTTTCTATTCTATTCTGTCGGATGGCATCGTATGGAGTCCATATGTAAGGATTCTTCTGAGGCCCGCATAGTAATTTAGCAATACATACTTACTTGTCCAAAATCCTGTAAACCAGAGTCACTTCCACCTACATGTGGCATTAAATTAATAGTTAGTTTTTGACATACATTTCAAATAACTCTGGCAGTGGTTAATCTATTAAGCGTTTGAAATCATTAAACAAGTTATTCAAATATATTACATTGCTATATGACGAAATCGTATTGTAATGAACTCTATCTATGCGTAATAATCACTAAAAGTTGTCTGCTTAGGCTGTTTATTAATAATTCTCATTTTTGTAAAATGCTAAATGAATTTTAATTATACTAATATTTCACGATATTATATAATTTTAGATGCTAGATAGCATTTACCTTGAAGTGTCAGTCCACAGTGGTCTTATCACCATTTAGGCCGAGTTTATCTAGAAGCGGTCCTATAAATTCGGATTCCGAGGTATTATTGACATTATTTCCAACATGTCGCTCGCAGGGAAGGTGGCAATCGTGACCGGCGCCAGCTCCGGAATAGGTGCCAGCATCGCCGAGCTCTTCGCCAAAGAGAAAGCCCAAGTGGTCCTGGTCGGAAGGAACGAGGCCAATCTCAAAGCTGTGGACCAGAAATGCAAGAAACACGGAGCCACGACCCTCGTAGTCAAAGCCGACGTGAGCAAGGATAGTGATGTGCAAGTTATCGTGAAAGAAACGGTTGCGAAATTCGGTAAAATCGATATATTAGTGAACAACGCCGGCATTGTCAAGGAAGCACTTTTAATGAATGACGATTATCTTGAGGCCTACGACACTATAATAGCTACAAACTTAAGGGCAGTTGTCAATCTAACACACACTGCTGTGCCTTACATTGTGAAAACGAAAGGAAACATCGTGAACATTTCATCTGTTGCCAGTATTACTTGCCCAATTAGACCTGGTTTTGGAATTTACGGTGTGACAAAGGCTGGTTTAGACCATTTTACAAGATGCGTCGCTAAGGAACTAGCTCCTCAAGGAGTGAGAGTCAATTCAGTGAACCCTGGACCAGTGATAACCCCAATATTACCAGGAGGCACGGAAACTTGGGAGAAGGTAAAAGAAATAACAGCATTGAATAGGTACAGTGAGCCAGAAGAAATTGCTGATCTGGTTCTCTTCGTGGCCAGTGACAAAGGGAAGGGTATCACGGGATCTATCCTGGTCAGTGATAATGGTACTCTGATTAAATAAGCTTCTTATTAATGTGCAATATCAGGCAACAGGTGTTTATCGATATATATATATATATACATGTTTATTTGCTTATGTATTTTTAATAATTTTGTAAGATATTGTTTAAGTAATAAAAATTTTTTTTTTCTTTTGTTATTCCTTATTTAACTTTTGCCTTTCTTAGATCAATTTTCCCTATAAAATCAATCCTGGTAAATGTCCCTTATTTTGTCATAATTCATTATCATGTATACACTACACATGGACATACTATCGAATCGTGCCGATTTCCAACCAAGCTACATACATTATCTTCTACACTATAGCTCTTATTTATAACACTTTTTTGCGATTACATACGTACGCTTCACGACTTTTATTTTTACAATCTGTGATAATCTTATCATTACCAAGGTATATGACCTCTTCTAACTCACATTCCACCAGATAGTACCAAAACTGATATAATAAGTCCTTAACCGTTCATATGTATTTATTTATATAATCAATAGTGTGATGTAGTACTAATGAAGTAGTAGAGTACGCAGTGAATCTTCTGCACAGTGTTCTAATGAAGCGCTATCTTCACTAAACATTATTAAACATTGTTATTGATACTAGTCAAAGTCCTGTAGACCAGAATTTCTAAAAAACTCCTCCGAAATAGGACTAAGATAGCTTGCAATCTTGGATTGCAGATACGTTATTGGGTTCGGCCGTTAGTCACATTATTGTAGTTTTAAGACACGCAAGCAGTTTATGATAATAATTGGGCTGATAATAGTTTCTGATAATAATAACTTTTTTTTAATTTTCAATTCATGTTCAGTCCGTGCAGTATACATATATTTAGTAAAAATCAATTTATATAATTTGTGCATTGGAATAAGACAGTCTTGGTCTGTGAGCAAATTAAATCAATACATACACATCACGCCCGTTTCCCTATAAAGGAGGCAGAGATCACTGAACCCATTTGTCTCGATCCTGACAAACCCCTTTCATTTTATTGATATCAATACAGTACTGAAATTAGGATCTACTAATTTTTATAATCTTTTAAGTTGTAATGTTTTAAGGCCAATACAATAAAGGTGGCAACTTTATGTCAGTGGCAGAAAAGTTTGTAGCGGTATATAAATTGTTTTTTGAATAAGAAAAAACCTATTTTTAAATTTAATTTGAGGGTTTTTTAATTATTAGATACTCGTATATAATTATTAGATTTTTATATTGTTTCACTAAACTTATGTTTAATATTGGAACATCAGTCTAGCAGTTAACCCCTAGAAGTACAGTGAACAGGTTTAAATTTATGGTGTGTCATTTTTTAGCCTAACCCCTAGGAATCACGTGTGGGGTAACATAGGAACACGTTGCAGAGAGTTAGCTTACTCAATAATTTTATTGCGAGAAATGTTATTATAGCAGTATGGTATTAAAAAAGAAATTTAGTGAGGCCAAAATGAGGTGCTGTGAGGAAATTAAACACCCCGTTTTCACAATTAACATAAATTATATTAAGATGGATATATTAAACTCTGAAGTGTTATTTTAACTTTTTAAACACTTAGTTTTGCCAGAATATATTCATTGCAAATCGTAAACGAATTTTAAGACGAAACTTTAATCGCTTAGGAATATCAAATTGAACCATTGGATGCAAGTAGTATTAAGTATATTAATGTATATAGTCAGTCGTCTATGGTGCGTCAACAAAGTCAGCAGCACAGTGAAAGTTGAAAATACAAATAATTATTTTCGGCTGAATATTTAGTCAGTTGTGATACCGAATTGGCTAAATATGTTTGCTTTGGGATTATATTTGGATCCTCAACTGGAACGAACCGAAGAACAAGGAAGAGAAGAATGGGAGCTTCGGTTTCGTTTTTCTTCGGTTGTAGCGGCTGGCAGCGTTAGTGTAACCATGGTGATGGAATAACAAGAAGTTCAAACGCCATGGCATCAGTGTTTGTACTTCAGCCGACATAACCTTAGTGGTGAATGGCTTAATTAAGAATTTATAAAAAAATAAAAAATGTATATAGTCTTTCACACCCTCAATATCCTTCACCTCTTCTGGTAAATTAAATTAAAGCTTGAAAGGTATTAAGATAAGTCATCAACTATAATTACACTTATCATAAACTTGAAATAAACACATGTCTCTATAAGTAATCAATCAACATTGATAGCTGTTGTCATGTTGCATGTTTAGATCGAGTACTAATAATTCTGCCTTCTACATGTATATACTACTTATTGTAAATATAATGACGACAATCATACGAACGCCGACTTGTGGCATAGAAACGAGGAAAGTTGGTTGAAGAATGCAGCACTGTACTTGAGCAACGCACTGGGTGTCATAGAAACAACAACAACAAATGCATTCTAAGTCTAGGATCATTTCACAACGTTATGTAAACAAGAAGCTAGATAGCATTATCACTAAGTGCCGGTCTAGAGTGGTCTTATCATCATGTATGCCAAGTTTATCTACGAGCGCTCCTATAAATGCAAATGCCGAGGTATTATTGACATTATTTGAAGAATGTCTCTCCAAGGTAAGGTGGCAATCGTGACGGGCGCCAGCTCCGGAATAGGCGCCAGCATCGCCGAGCTCTTCGCCAAAGAGAAAGCCCAAGTGGTCCTGGTCGGACGGAACGAGGCCAATCTCAAAGCTGTGGACCAGAAATGCAAGAAACACGGAGCTACGACCCTCGTAGTCAAAGCTGACGTGAGCAAGGATAGTGATGTGAAAAATATAGTCAAAGAAACAGTCGCAAAATTCGGCAAAATCGATATATTAGTGAACAACGCTGGCTTTCTTAAAGAAGCACTTCTAACTAGTAACAGTTACCTCGCGGTCTATGACAGTATAATGGCTACTAACTTGAGAGGAGCTATCAGTCTAACACACGCAGCTGTTCCCCATATTGTGAAAACGAAAGGAAACATTGTTAACATTTCATCTGTGGCCGGTCTTACCACCCCAAGTAAACCTGATTTTGGAATTTATGCTGTCTCTAAGGCAGGTTTAGACCATTTCACCAAATGCGTCGCTAAGGAACTAGCTCCTCAAGGAGTGAGAGTCAATTCAGTGAATCCTGGACCAGTGATAACTCCTATACTACCAGGAGGCAAGGACACTTGGGAAGCAATCAAGGAAGGAACGGCATTGAAAAGGTACAGTGAACCACATGAAATCGCTGATCTAGTACTCTTTGTAGCCAGTGACAAAGCGAAGGGTATTACAGGTTCCATCCTTTTGAGTGACAATGGTATGCTGATTAAATAATCATTTTACTAATGTATTATATATTTTATATATTATTATATTGTATAAATTAATATTGTATATATTTTATAATTTTCTTCAGAGGTATATTTTGTATCAATATATACATGCTCCTTTATTAGTATTCTCTTATTTTCCCGAAGCATGTTCTGCCTCTCAACCGAAGCTAAACCAATTTTAATTATTTTACATAGTGTGTAAGTTATATTAAATATTGAAATATAATATTAAAAACGTTTTTCTATTTATTCTACATATAATCTAAATTAATAAATAGTCATTATTCTCACCTATTGTTTACTTTTTTTATTCTATATTATATAAGGCTATTATTTATTGAGAGAATACCAATCGCCACCATGAACATTCTTAACAATCTCTCTCGCGTCACTCACATCCATTATCCTTCCCATACATGCTCTTCTGTTGTTCACACCCACCTTAAGAAGAATGTCTCCGATTCCGGAGTATACACGTCACTTACACGTAGTGAATCTTCTGTTTGGTGTTGTTTCCACTGGACTCACTTGTCGCCCAGAGCGTCGTGTAAATGCGTGTGGGGTATGCACTGACGTGCCTATACTTAGAAATAGGGCTGTGCTAGGGCTGAGAATAATTGTGGTAGTAGTATTAATTTCAGTATGAAATAAAATGTTTTTGTTTAAATGCAAATGGTAAAGGTTACTTTATAGTTCATTTTGTAGGCCTTTTAAGTTAGTTTGTATATATTGTTAGTTATAGTTATTTAATTTTGAATAAACATGATAGTTTACGTAAGTCAACAGATATTGTTCTTAAAGTTACAGTTTGTTTATAATGAAATTTACTTATCCAATCAATTAGTTTACTATTTTGTCACCTATCTGATTGTCTTTTTAATATTTATTGTTAAAATGACAGTTAAACTAGTAAATTTTTTTATATATATTATACAAAATTATTATGTAATCATAAAACTATTAGGTACATTTAAAAAAAATTAAGTTCTAATTCGCTTACTCAAATCTATACTTATTTCTTAAATATATACAGACCCTAGGATATAATATATTTATGCTTACATATCTTTTTTATTCAAATTAAAGCTATAATAATAACGCATTATATATTACACCATTTGTACAAATAACTAAGTTGTAATAAAATATCTCTTTTATATTTCATTTACTTAATTTTTATATCTATTATTAAAAACATTTCCCTGTTAACCCTACAACCGTGTCATGCCATACGAGAAACGCAGCAAGACATACACACACATACAAAAACACACAGACAAAACTGACTGACAGAAAATTGTATGGTTGGCGGTAAAATGATACCGCTTAACTTTTTTGCTCTTTTAACAAACTTGAGAAGATCGAGTAAATAAAATTAAAAAAGATTGAATGCAGATTAACTGGTGTTTTCTTTTTGGTTAGTTTGTGCAGGCTTTAGTCTCGGGATAGTCTGGGACGTAAATGGAATGCTAAATAGCTGCTATTCTTCATGGTAAGTGTTCAATAGATAGAGCTTGTTTGGAAAAGAAAAACGTTCAAGTACATTTCTTTGTTAATTTATGTGTTTCTTTGATTAAACGTGTTAAACTCTATGTTCTGTAGTCTTTTAGTGTCTGGTAGTGTTAAAGCGTTATCAATCATATTAACCAAATAATAGTCTTACTAAGATGAAGAATGATAACTTATTTATTTTTTTCTTTCTAATATTTATTGGTAAATAGTTCTTAATAAAGCGAAATAAGACCAAGATCTACGTAGAACCTGAAAAAACATAAGTATTTATTACTAAATACAATACGACGGGGTACAATTTATTATACACCAAAGGTTAGAGAAAACATATCTGCTAGGTATCATAGAACGTAAGTTTAATCAAATACATACAATTCGCGCTAGACTTCCTACAGAGATGTATGTAGAGATCTTAGATCCCTGTTTGTTTTCTGACAAACCACCTTCTCGTCATTGACAGTCATGAACATCCAAATACACACTCGATAGTTATAGGTTCTTCTTATTGTAAATTATGTATGTAATATATGTTAATAAACACTATTAAATTCGTATAAAGAAGTTTCTTACTAAATCGATCTTTTTTATTATTCCTTACTCATTCTTTTTTTATTCTTACCGTGGCAAAGGCACTGATGTTAAGGACGGCGAATTTCGCAGCTGTCAACTTGCAAGGTTTCTGCGCTCTGCGGATTAAATACATACATACACATTCACGTCCTTTAATCCCTTTCGGTGTAGATGGCGACTCGGAAATAATATCTTTTCTGTTACTTTTAACATGTATGGGGTTATGATAAATGGAGCATTGGTGACAGGTTCTTAGGTAATCGCTCAATATATTCATCAGACTTAGACTTCTATTACAAAATAAAGGTAAGAAAAGAAGCCAGTAAACATTCTTTTTACGTCTTAGACTTGAATGGCACTCCTTACCCAAGTGTTGCCAAGATAGTCGGTACTTAATGTGACAGGTGGCGAACCATGTTATTTACAAGCACTGAACCTGTTACGAGGAATAGGTAGGTTTCCTTTCAAAGTTTTCCCTCACCGTAATCGGTACTGTGAGTACAATACACAAATACTTTAATCTACATAGTGTAGTGTAGTTTTATGCTATAAGTGACTATCAAAGAAGTATAAAAGATAATATTTACCTCATCATCATGATATATAGAGTGCTCTTGATATTCGCGTCTGCATTGTACCACTTGCTATTGTACACGGCTTCGCTTATCTCTTGGCTCTGGACATAACATAACATTTATACATTCCCATATTTTGTTCTCACGATTGTACGACATTTTTAGGATAGACAGAGCTTGAGTGTCCACCGTCAACTTAGTTTAGGTGATGGTCTTGGTTACTTGATAATCAATGTCCAACGTGACAGATGGTAAGTACTTAAATATATCGACAAACAATGCACACATGTCTACTTGCACCTAATGCAGATATTATCGATCACCACCTTAAACAATCCTGACAAATCTCTCTCGCTTCCCTCACACTTATTAACCTTCTCATACATGCTCTTCTAATCTTTACGCTACGTATACCTGCCGTGAGAAGGATATCTCCAATTTGATCTGTATAAGGCCTAGTTCGGTCTACCCCTTGCAACCCTACCTTCCACTAATTTCTTTCGTAACACTTCTTCTCATCCGCTCCATATGCCCAAACCACCTTAATACACCTTCCTCTTTTTTTCACTACATCTTCTTTCAAAAGGCAAACGCGTTCACGATCATTAACCCTTGCGGGGTAGTCAGAGGTTCAGGTTTCCATCTCCGCAATTGCGAAGGTAGTAAGTAACCCTAACCTCGAATCTACGTGTTGACCAGATAGTCAGTACTCAATGTGACAAGTGGTAAGCCGTGTCCCCATTACAAACACTAATTAATACCTGTTCGGGGAACAGGTGGGTTTCCTCACAAAGTTTCCCCACACCGTAGTATTCGACTCATTTCGTAAATGTGTTTTTATTACGAAAATGTACATAGAAATTAACTTATGTAGCAACTATACTCACAGCTTGCACTATCATCTGCCCTCCCTTGCAATATATGAAGATCTGGTAGAGGCTCATGCAGAGGAAGGATGCGAACGCCACCAGCGGCCGCAGTTCCTGCACTGACTATTGACGGCATATTATGACTATTGTACCTTAAAAGGGCTATTATACGAACGAACGTGAAACACTTTCTTGATAGGTAGAGGTTGAGTGTCCACTACTTTACATTATGACGGTTTTTACCACTCAAAAACCCTGCTAAAATTGTAAATTTCATAGGTAGTTAACCGTTTCGCTAAACAAGCACTTACTAACTTTTTCGAGGAATGTGTAGGATTCATCATGATTTTTTCAAGATAGTTCAAGTAAGTTCATTTTCATTGGTACATACTCAGGCAGGATTTGAAACTTTAACCCATTGATTCAGAATCACCAACGACTAAGTGACACTGAACTTATTCATATACAATACAAATAATATCCATATTCTCACCACTTGAACTGGCTCCCTGTTAAGTACATTCATGACTCGTGTTAAGGTTTAGTCAACGTATATTTAAGAGTTATATAGCTATTGTACATAAATACGTGTATGTATATTTACAAACTGTCACTATCCCAGTCAGTAAAGGACTTATGTACTGTAACCAGCTGCCTTGATGTACCGTGATTAATAACTACGGGACTTATCGCGTAAGTTTTTATATAATAAAGTTACCTTTATTAACCCGACGTCAGTCTGCCCGTGACCATGGCTGCTGCAACGTAGCCGAAACGTCGGGTTAATAAAGATAACTTTATTATATAAAAACTTACGCGATACGTCCCGTTAGTTATTAATCATGAGTATAAATCGCGAATCTCTTAAAACTATAACTGACGTACCGTGACGTTGAACCCACTGAGGCAGATGAGGAATGAGCTGCACACGAAGTTGAAGAGAGTGGGGGACGAGAACAACTGCTCCATCTGGTCAACCAGGCTGGACAGGGAACCAAAGCTATTTATTGTTATATGGTATGAAATTGAGTAAACAGGGAACTTGCTAGTTATGGAATGAAATTCATTAAAAAAATTACGTCTAATTGTTTGGTATTTTTCGAATGTCGTAAGAACTAAGTTTTATGTACTTACATACATTTAAATACGTGCACGTCCCTTAATTCCTTTCGAGTATATTGCCTTCTCAACCACATTTATAAAAAAATTAAGACCGTGACGACATCTATGTTTCAAATTGCAAAACTAACCCTTAATCAGCCTGTAGCAGTCCACTGCTGGATAAATACCTCCACAAAAGTACGCCACAATACGACCACTCGTGGTCTTCAGACTAGTGTTGTAAAGAACTCGAGTCTTTGAGTCCTAAATTTAGAGCTCGACTCTGCATTACACGACTCGACTCATAACAATAAGACTCTTAAGAATAAAGAACTCAAGTCTATATGAGCTCTTGAACGCGAGTCTCGAGACTCGAGTCTTCTTTAGCGCTCGAGTCCTTTTTACGCGCCGAGTCGCGCTCGAGTTCTTTTCCGCTTTGAGTCATTCTTTTTAAAGCAGCCAATAAAGGGCTATTTTTGTGAGATATAATCATGTGTAACCAGAAGGAGATGTCGAAAAATAAATGAAAGAAGTAAAGTTTTAATTAACATGAAAAATATTACAAAAGAAAACATTAATTAAACAAATGTAATTTTAGTCACATTAAACAGTAGGTATGATGTCATTATTTTTGTTATTATTGGAGAGTAATTCATGTGTTTATGATTATAATTGCATACAAAGATTTATTTAAAAAAATCTAGCCATGATGCAAGACACATTGAAGCTTGTATGGTCTTATTATATAAGTATAGACATTTATTCTAAATAAATCACTGTCAGCATTTCGAAGACCAGTTTGAAGAAGACTCGAGCTCTTTTAAGACTCGAGCTCTTTTAAGAACTCAAGCTCTTTATAAGACTCGAGTCACTCGAGTTCTATTTAAGGTTTCGAGTTCAATAATGGCGCTCGAGTCTTCATGATAGGACTCAGACTCGGCTCGACTCAAGACTCCGAGTTCAGTTAGTTCACTGAGTCTTAGAAAATTGAGTCGAGTCTATCGAATAAGACTAAAAGACTCGAGTTCTTTACAACACTACTTCAGACAGCCTCTAGCCACATTATATTACCAGGTTTCAAAGCAACTACAGGAATACTCACTAATTCAACAGCTGATGCCGTTCCACCAGTCCTCTGATCTCCTGGCACATATTCGTGCCCTGAAGGTGTTCCACCTGCATCTTCAGGATGCCCAGGTGCATGCTGATGAAGTTGCAGTTGGCGAAGAAGAGGGTGTCTGAACCGTAGACGTTGAGGGCTACTATGAAAGCTGGAAGTTATGTCTGAATGTTACATGTTTTTTATATTTACGTCATGATAAATTAATTTATTTTGGTAAACATTTGTAATGTCCATAAAAATACTATTATTATATATGAATGTTATCTATACTAATATCACAAATAATATAAGCTAATATTATAATGCTGAAGAGTTTGTTTGTTTGAACGCGCTAATCTCAGGAACTACTGGTTTGAATTCAAAAATTATTTTTGTGTTAGATAGACCATTTATTGCGAAAGGCTTTAGGATATACATACATATAACATCACCCTGCTACAAATAGGAGCGAAGAATATAATATAAAAATCAAATTATAATTACAGTGCCATCTATGTTTCATGTAATTTAAACTTCTGAAAAAATAAAAATGTGGAAAATTATTTGATATTGCTTGTAATGAATAAATGGACATAATTTATGCTTCATCGGCGAAGGCGCCTTTGGCAATCATGGTTGGCCTTAGAAAATTAGTAATAGCTAGCTTGCCGACCGACTATAAATTTTTAGTACTTCAATCACTTAGACACTTTTTGTAATCTATCATGACTCTTAGGCAGCTAATAAAAACACGTTTAAATTCGTAATAAAAACACATTTACGAAATGCATCGAATTATATACTGAGAGAAAACATCGTGAGGAAACCTACCTGTTCGTCGAACAGGTAATACTTAGTGCTTGTAAAATGCCGACATAGCTTACCACCTGTCACATTGATTAGTGACTATCTGGTTAACACGTGGGTTCAAGGTGTTCTAGAATAACTACCTTCGCAATTGCGGAGATGGAAACCTGAACATCTGACTACCCCGCAAGGGTTAATGGTCGTGAATGCGTTTGTCTTTATTTTTAGGCAGTTAATATTATCTCAATGTACATATTAGAAACTCAATGACTGAAACTGAATGTTATGGAATTTTAACATTCATAATGATATGACACAATAAACTTAAAACATTAGTAAACAATAAAACTTGTAGAACAAAATAACTTACTTGAATAAACCTGTTGAATATAAATCGCAACTTGCAGCCACAGACGATCGATTTCAAAGAAGTAGGAAACAGAGAACGGTAGCTTCAAATCTGTTTGGCCTTTCATATAATACTCATAGGACATAGCTAGACAGGGCAACATACAGAAAGTTACAACCACTGCTGACGAAACCAAAGTTAATACATTCATTATTTTATCAAAGTCCGTCGTTGCATTCTTAATTATATCTTTAACCTCCTTGTGTCGATCCTCCTTGTCTACCTGCGGATGTATGTCTGCTAATTTGCCATAAATGTCTCTTAGGACATCCTTTTTAATAAATAAAAAATAAGCTTTGACAGTTCCTAGGAAACTGACAGCAACACAGGGAGCTGTCAGGCTGACTCCTTGAAAATCTTCACCGACGGACAAAGCGTTGTAAATCCATTGCAATTCTCCGAAAACGCAGGAGTACAGCCAAATGAGATTGAAATAAAATAAATACTTATCGATTAAATTAAGGATTAACTTGTTCTTTGTATTATCGATGATAATCCCTGATATGAACAGACAGGTCTTGGTTGAACGGAATGTATTTTCGTATGTATTTCTCGCGTCCATTATTTTGTGTGTGTAAAACACGACGTGTTAGAAAAATATATTTTTCTAAGTGAACTTCTTTAGTGTGAATTATTAGTGCGTTTGAT